>JAHWFO010061346.1:1892501-1928838 GCA_023313115.1 Rhysida immarginata
ATAACAGCACTACCCGCGCTGCGGTGTTTACACCGCACTTTTTAAAAGTAATTTTATTTGATAAAAAAAGAACTCGGTGCAATTTTATTTGATAAGTCAAGATATTGCAGTTTATGACCACTTATACAAATTAGAAGAAAATAATAAAATTAAGTGATTTTAAAGTGATTTTCAAGAAATCATGTTTATGTCAAAAATTTACTTACATGACTACTCGCGCAGCGGTGTTTGCACCGCAAAGTGAAACCAAGCGTGGAAAACATAGCTTTAATCTTCACTTTCGATAAAATGAATGAGATCAACACCGGCGCTATCTGTTGCCAATAAGTTGTACTTGAAATACATGGAAGTCATCACAAGGTAGCGCCTCTGTATGATGAGCTATATCAAAAAAATCAAAAAGTGCGGTGTAAACACCGCTCGCGCGAGTGACGCCGGGTTAATACGAGACTTCGTGTAGCTGTAGTGTACGTTTAGGATGTTAATATACTTAAATATTAAGGCGCACTATTCAGCCAATTTTGAAAAAGACGGTTTAAAGTTTCGAGCACCAAACATAAGGGAAAGTTTTCCTCCTTGATTGTAAGTGATCCTGTGATAGAATGATAGAACTATAGTGAGTAAAGTAAGGAGAAACACACAGTACAAAAGAAATCGTAACTTTATTTTTGTCAAAAAAAACTTCATACAAGAGTTTATATCTGATTCATAAATGCTTGTTTTGAAAGACAATAATTCATAGATATCATTGAAAATAATTGTATCTGTCATTAATATTAAGTAAATAGGCCTAAGCAGAGATTAATGACAAGTTACAATCAAAAGGGCCAATTTTACAAGACAAAATCTTATTGAAACATTGTTATGACTCAACAAGGTAATCTAGGGAAGAGATAAGCCTAAGCAATGACAAAACAATAAATTGCATTATAAGAGCAAAGAAAGACTCAATTTATAAATGAATAAATTTACATATTGTTATAAGTCTATGACACAGAACGTGTCATGTATTCTTTTTATAAGGGAGGAATACTGTAACCCTAAAAACGCGGAAAGTCAAAGTCAAATGTCCCTTTTTAAATATTAATCAGTTCATTTTTCAGTGTCAATAGGTCCAAGCAAACCAAGTTCGATTCAGGTAACCTTAAGCCTAATCACTTACAATCGTCCAGGTTCCTCCCCTGAGATATGACAATTATGTGTAGCAAGAGCAGCATCATTTCAACCTGTTGTTCCACAAGAATGAGCACCAGTGATTATCGTTTGTTATTTCCCTCCTTAAATATTATTTTGAAGCTGGCGCTTTGAATTCTGGTAGGATTGAAAGGCTGGAAACATGTGCAGTCGAACACAAGTGCATCTGATTAGTCTAGATGGCTGATGTTCTTCGTGATTGGTTCAGTGCACTCAGAGCCCTCTGGTGGCGAAGTCACTAAGTTCTCATTTGAATCTTGAGCGGGCAGGAGGCAGAATCCAAAACCAAACCAGAGTTCTATAGGCCTAATATACTGGCGATGAATCAATTTCACATCTCAAGAGGGGGAAAAAACATACAAAAAAAACAAACAAGATTTGATAAAAGTAATGAATTACATCGTGGTCTATTAACAAGGTAGGAAATTAAAATGAGCTTTCTTTTCATTAATTTTTTCTCTTTGAGGGACTATAGTAACGGATCATTACATGATTCAAGATCGTTCCTTTTTGATCAAAAACTGACAAAAATTTCCTTTTGTCACACATGTTCCTTCTTAACGGGAGTCTTCTTTCCCTTGATGTAATCGTCTGTAGTCCACCTTTGTTCTGAGTCTGAGGTTGTATCTTGTTGATGCTCCTCCTAATACTGCTTGATCATCTTTTGTGGGCCCTGTGGGCTGCTGGGCTGCTGTCATCTCTGAAGTGGTCTCTCTCCCTGGTTCAAGTTGATCAGTGGTTGGCGATCCCGGTGTCTGGACTATCTCCTGCTCTGAAGTGGTAGTTGGCTCTGGTTCATCTGTTTCCAGATTAGTGGCATCGTCTCCACCAAAGCAAGATGTAGACTCCGTCGGAAATGGTTCATGTGTAACTGGTTCCATCCATTGTGAAGAAGATTCATCGACATCCAATTCTGTGGGGGCTGGAAGTGGTCTTCGACGTGGTACATAAATGATATCCCAGCTTGTGTCTTCCTCATCTGTCTCAGTCTCACCTTCAGGTGGATGATGCACTAAACTCTCCCTCTTCCTGGTAGATTGCTGTTGGTGTTTTGTGTTGTCACTAAAACAAAGCTTTAGGCGATCTACATGCACAGTTTGTTGGTCATGCTCTTGGATACCTTGAATCTTATAGTTTACAGGAGAGACCTTTTTTAACACTCTGAATGGACCAATATATCTAAAACCCAGTTTGTTCTTCCCACCTCCCTTCCTAAGTAACCATACTTTTGCCCCAATCTTAAATTCCTTTAAATGTTTACCCACATTAGTTTTGTCTATATTTCTTTTTCTTCTCCCCTCGTCTTGTTTCTTTGCAATCTGATGAGCCTTCATTAAATTCCCTACCAATTTGGAACGATATGTATCAAGTTCCATTTCCTCAGTATCTTGTTCCCAGGAGAATGGGAGCATTGGGTCAAATCCATAAAGTAAATATGCAGGTGTTTCCCCAGTATTCTCATTGGAGCTGGTATGTATGGAGAACAAAGTTGCTTCTAGTAATTCATCCCAATTAGTTACTCATCCCTTCTTAGTAACTCATCACTTATCATTATTGCATAGAAGTCTAAGAGTTTCCCCTATGTTTTTATTCATTCTTTCTATCAAACTATTTGATGTTGGACGATAAGCAGTTGAGAAGTGATGATGAATATTTAAGTCCTTGGTCACCATACGCATCAGCTCCGATGTAAAGTTAGCTCCCCGATCAGAAATTAATTCTTTGGGTATTCCATATCTACATATGATCTTTTCATTAAGAGCTTTAGCAATAGTTTCAGTTGTCTGGTCTGGAATGGCTTTTGCCTCAGGAAAACGAGTGAAAATATCTATAAAGACAATAATATATCTGTTTCCTTGTTCAGATCTTGTCAGGGGTCCTATCACGTCCATAGCAACCTTTTGAAAGGGGTAAGCTGCCTTAATACCTTTCTGAAAGGGGGCTTTTCATGTGTGGAGTTTACATTTCTGACATACCTTACAATTTTTAATAAAATTCGAGACATCCTTATACATAGAGGGCCAATAATACTCAGAATAAATCTTTCTCCAAGTTTTGTTTGATCCCCTATGCCCAGACAAATGAGAATCATGGGCTAATTCTATCAGTTTAACTCTTAACATCCTCTCCTACCGATATTTTCAATTTTCTTTTTCCCCGATGAGATTTCCCTATATAGTATAAAATACCATCCCGTTCAATGTAGTTTTTTCCTTTTTTACCAATTATTAGATCTCTGATATTGGGGTCCATAGCTTGAGATTGAATTACCCTTTCATTCCAATCTATTTCATTAGAAAAATTAGAGTTATTAATCTCAATTGATTGGGAACGGGACAATAGGTCTGCAATACAATTATCACCTCCCTTTATGTGTCTAACTTTGAGGTTAAATTCCTCTTCCTCAATTGCCCACCTAAGTAATCTTTGATTTGTCCCTTTCATTGTTTTCAAGAATGATAGAGGTTTGTGGTCAGATAAAATGGTCACTGGAAAGCCCAGGATAATATGTCTAAAATGCCGTACAGCAAGAATAATTGCTAATGCTTCCTTCTCTATAGTGCTGTAGTTTAACTGGCTTCCTTTAAGCTTCGCACTAAGAAAAGCTGCCGGCTTCATATTCCCGTGGTGCATTTGATGTAATGCTGCACCGACAGCACCCTGAGAAGCATCAGTGTGAAGAAAAAATTCCTTCCCATAATCAGGGGGCATAAGAAGGGGAAACTTCCTAGAGTTTTTTTAATTAATTGAAAAGCCTCTTCGCAATTCTTGTCCCAAAGGAATTTCGTATCCTTTTTTGTAAGATTAGTAATAGGGGTTAGACATTCTGATAAGTTCTCCAGAAAGGGGCGATAGAAGTTAATTGCTCCAATAAGAGAGCGTGTCTCTTTCACATTTCCAGGTGGGGCTAAGTTAAGAATGTCATGGACATTTCCTGGGTCAGGCTGGACTCCATTGCTTGAAATGATGTGACCAAGGTATTTTACCCTGTCCATAAAAAAATGGCATTTTGATGGCTTGATAATAAGTCCTCTTCCAGAAAAGATGTCAAGCACCTTTTCAAATACTCTCAGGTGTTCCTCAAAGTCAACTGAATAAATTAAGACATCATCTTGGAAGACAAAAACCCCTTCACCAATAAGATCAGCCAATATCTCAGACATAAATGCCTGGAATAAATGAGAAGAGTTTTTACCTCCTTGAGGCATTCTAGTTAGTTTGTATTTACCCCAAGGGGTGGTAAAGGCAAAATATTATCTTAGGTGAGGTGCAAGAGGAATCTGATAATATCCGCTATGGAGATCCAGGACGGAGAAATACTTTTGGCCATGAAGCCTTTGAAGTATCTCTTGTACTTTAGGCATAGGGTAATCTACAACCTCGGTAACTTCATTTATCTTTCTTAAGTCAAGAGTCATGCGGATTTCTCCATTGTCTTTTTTTACTACATGAAGGGGTGAGTTCCATTTTGACCTAGAGGGTTCTGTTATTCTTGCTTTTAAATAATCCGAAATATAATTTTTTAATTTTGGAAGGTATACCTGAGGAATAGGATATTGACGAATAAATACCGGTTTGTCTTTTTTTACTTTAAATTCAACTTCATAGTTCTTGACTTCTTTTATGTCTTGACTAAAGCAGTCTGCAAACTTAGTCAGGAGTTCCATAAGCCGCCTTCTCTGTTCGTTATTGAGATTAATAAGTTTTAATTCCTCGACCTGAATCTTCCCACATTCAACAGAAATATTGTTAATAATATCCCCCCCTATTATTCCATCATAATCACGACCCGAGAGATCCATAACTAAAAATCTACGACTTCCTAAGTTTCCTACTTCTGTCTCCAATTCTGCCATAATGGCATTATCAACCAATGATACATGTCCATTAATCCCCCTGACAAAAGAATTACTGTTTATCCATTCAATTTTTTCTCCTAGAGATCTAGCTATTCCATCATCAATTATGGACATTTCAGATCCAGTATCAAGCAAGAATTTTAAGGGTACACTATCTATTTTAACCTCTAACTTATGAAGCCCCTTATGACCCTTTTGTAATTCAACCAGATTCTGTTCTTTGACCGGTAACCCCCATGACTGGTTTCCATTGGTGGTCACTACATTTAAAGGCTTGCTTCTGCAAAACCTGGAAATATGTCCTTTCTTTTTGCATTTAAAACAGATAAAGTCTTTTCTATTTTGATCCCTAGTCTTAATAATATCTAGTTCTTGTTTCATGCTTTTGTGACGGGGCGTGCACGACCCAACACTACAGATATGCAAAATAAGCATATCTGTGTTAGCAGAATCAGAATTTTGGACGCAAAGAAACAGAGCAATAGATAAGGATCGCGTGGCGGGAAGTTAGGAATATCAAGGAATGGAAAGGAATTGAAGGAGTTTTAAAAATATTTTATTAATGAATAATTTCGCGGGGCATAAGGCTAAGAAAAGAAAAAAAAAAGGGGGAAAAGGGAAAGGAAACAAGGATAAGACTCAATCGAACTCAAGGTTTTTGACTGGTCTCTCGGCTTGAAATATTAGTAAAGAAGGATGTAAAAGTATTATATCTATAATAATAATTTTGGCGATCTCTCTCTATACATACTCGTTGAATATTTTTGTAATAAAGACAAGTTGGGAAAAATAGGCCTAGAGCCTGCTTTTGTGTGATGGGATTAGAGAACGGGAGATTTAAACAATGAGCAAGAGAGGGAAGGTGTGTGTTACCGAGATAACAAGAAAAAGAGGGAAAGTTCCTGGAAAGAAAGGTGACAACAATGGAAATCAAGGTCATAGTGGGAGAGAGAAGGAGGAAAAAGGTAGAGAAAAATGAGATGAGAGAGAGAACTCAAGCAGTTCAGGCGCCAGCAAGCAGCAGAGCAAAGGGAAGAACAGAGAGACCTGCCATCAGCCAACGACCCCAAAAAGGAGACGGACGAGACGACGGCACGAGCCACGCAGTAGGCCAGGTAGGCCTAAAGGAGCCCGCATGACGAGCACGGAGCAGGCGTGGGTAAGCGAACGCGGTCAGGAGCCTTTGCAACAGGGGACCGAACACAGGGGTGCACGGCTACAGCGGGCTTACGCTCATTACGCCGGGGTACCTAGGTGTGTTCAACCTGCAATGCCGATTGCATAGTAAGCCACTGGCAGATAAGTTGCGTAGTAGTGGGCACGGAGTCGGTATAGCAAAGTAAGGCCTGACCACGTAGCGCAACCCCGGAAGCAGCGACTACGAGAGAGACGAACAGACGGAGCCAACAACGATACAAGAGCCGGTAGCGACAACGGTGCCCAGGGAGCACAAGGAGAGCCTATATGAACGCCGCTGGAATCACCAGATCGACTGAGAATGTGTCTGCTAAAAGATAAGTGAATAACTTTAATATCAGGCCTGCGCGGAACGTTCAGACTATATTTTACGATTAATGACTCAACAAAAAAAGGAAGAAAACCACTATACGATCATTCTAGTTAGAGTTTGGGGGATTTAGACTATCAATAAAAGGCGAATTTTTTTTTTTATTTGCCTAATAAGAGGGAGGTGAGTGCAGGCTTTAGCTTTAAGATTACGTGCAGAGCGTGGTGCTATTACGTCACAAAACAACAGTGGGACGCAACGGCGGGCGCTCTGTCACACTTTCTAGCTGATTTGTTAAATCTTGAATTGCCTTGTCACGAGACATTTGGTTTTTTTTTTCCTTTCTTGTAGTTGGACAGCTAAATCAGTCAATTGTTTTTTTATGGTTTCTAGAGTGTTATCATTTGGAGATTTAAAATTTTCAGAAACTTGACAACTTAAAAATGATGAGTTGACATGAAGGTCTTCAGACTTATTAGCTAAGCAAACAGCTTCCTCAAAAGTCTGAGGTTGTCCCTGTGCCAAAAACACCCTATGATTAGGGAGCACAGTTTCTCGAAATCTCTCTAGAATTAAATCTTTACCTTTGTCTGCCCAACTAGGAGCTTTACGTATTAGGGTTTTCCAAAGTACTTCCAATCTACAAGCATATTCATTTATGGTTTCTCTATTACCTTGCTGAGCATTAATAAAATCCCCCAAAGGGTCCTCCCTAACGTTCTTAACAGTCATTACCCTTTTAAAAGAGTTAAGAAATTCAGAATATTCTTTAATTTCATAAAGTCTATGTTCACATAGTTTCTTGGCAGCCACCCCTTTCAACTTTGCTCTGATAATGCTTATTTTTAGGCGATCATCCCATTTGGCCATACCAGCCACATCTTCCACTATTGCTATTGGCAGTCGTCAGCCCTCTAGCGGCCAGTGACTCAAGCTTCCAATATGGCCGCCGAAGGGGGGAGGTGAACAGCAGTCGATACCTCACAGCATGGCAGCTAGTGATGCAGCTACTTTAATAAGCACGAACCAAACCACTCTATATCCATCGCTGATATTTTAAATTATCTTGGATCCAAGGCAAGTTGCGATGAAGATTTTATAGTATCACAGCCAAAGATGAGAGCGACAACCAATCAGAATCAAGACTAACCAGTTGATTCCTGATATCTTTCTCTTTCAGTGTGATTTTGTGTCCTTTAAAAAGAACACTTTTGATACAGTAAAAAGCATCAGACTGCGGAGATTGTGACTGTAGCTGAATGCATCGATCGCTATCTTTATCGCAAGATTCGTCTGCCAAATCGTTCGTTAATCGCTAGATATGTGCAGTCGAAAAAAAAACGAATCTGATTGATCCCTTCTTTCGTTGCGCGAGCTATAATATGTTTTGATTAGTACCTTTTCTATGATCAGTACCCTGGCAAGGATTGATAATTAGATTTATCTCATGTGGGGTGGAACTAACACTGCTACTCCTTAGCACAAGGGCTATTATGTGTATTGAAAGCGAAGATGCGATACTGCTTTCTCCCACAAAATATTACACGCTGAGCATTTTAAACTGCTTCCCCCTCTACCAAGCACCTTTTTCTTTAATTACTGGCATTCAATCCAAGATAATTTAAAATGTCAGTGATGTATATAGAGTGATTCGTGCTTATTAAAGAACCTGCATCACTAGCTGCCATGCTGTGAGGTATCGACTGCTGTTCACCTCCCCCCTTCGGCGGCCATATTGGAAGCTTGAGTCATTGGCCACTAGAGGGCTGACGACTGCCAATAAAAGCTTCTAGGCCTAAGTTACTCTCCTCCCCAGAGAAGGTAGGTATCATGTGAGAATAGCCAGCCACAGACTGGGATTCTAAAATTCCTTCAGTCATATTTCCCCCTTGTGCAATAGCACTATCATCCCCATGATCCAGCTCTCCTTCCATTTTTGAAAACTTTTGTGTACCATCTATGTGTTCTCCACCCACTATTGTCCCTGTTCGGGCGCCATTGTGACGAAATGTGTGATCCTAAAGTATGGGAGTCACACTCGTCAAGAAAGTGGGAGTCAGAACATAAGTATAAAGAATAAGATCTTTATTAAAAAAAAAAACAAAAAAAAAATGAGTGAGGATTTGATAAATAATACGCACAAAATAAGAGGTGCAAAATAATTTATATTAAAACAACAAAGAAGCACAGAAAGTGCTGTGTGTTCCTTTTGAAGGGAGGAACACAGTAACCCTAAAGTTCAAAGTCCATAATCTAAATAACATAAAAACTAAGCTCCTTACCTCACTGAATTCAAGTACAAACAATAAAATAATGCTCACAATAAACAACAACTTCAACATAAGTTACAAATGAAAAACTATTAATCACACTATATAACGAATTTCATAAACAGCTATGTGAGCCTACAAACAAAGTCTACAGATTACAATAACTCAATTTATCCCAACACTAAAGAATAAAATTAATAAAATACTAAATTCCCCCCTTCAAGAATAAACATAACAAAATGCAACGCTTGAAATTCTAAAACAATAACAAGCAAGTGAGGCATAAACAAAAACACCAAACTTAAAGATCAAGAGGCTTAAATTACAGCATAAAGACACTGAAGCAATTTTGGTGACTAAATCACCATCCAAAAAAATTCACCATAATGTGAATCATAAAATAAAGTTGCGAACTACGGTTATTTATCTATAACCACCTGGGATCATAAAATGGATTCCCCAGTAAGCAAACTACTTACTGAAAATAGAACGCAGACAAACATGAACTGCTTCCATGAAAGTGTCATGAAAAGAGTAATCTTTCACCAATGAAGGTCTCCATAAAGTAATCCTTACCAACCAAGAAACATTAGCCTCCCACCAAAGAATGTCAAGCGTGCCTGAAACAAGATAAAAAACGCACAAGAAATACATTAAATACAAAAGCAACGCATAAGAATTCAAATCAAAATACAAATGAGGCATAACAAAACAAGGCTTACAAACAACACAGCATGGAGGCAGTCTGGTGAATAAATCACCCAACACACTTTCTTAATGAATGTGAAAACAAACTACGTTGCGCTTCCTGGTTAACTACTAATATAACCACTTGGAATCACATAAGATTCCCAGTAAGAGTTTAATAACTTACTGTAAAGAAAGCGCTACCAGTAACAACAACCTGCCTCACAAAATGCCGAAACGAAAAAATAGACCTTCCCATATGAAGGTCTCCAAGAAAACAATCTGTAAGCCTCCCACCACAAATTCAAATGCGTGCCTACAAATCACAGACAAATATGTTAAAACAATGAATAAAAGACAAATAATGCTGTGGCAGCTACCAAAACAAACTAATGAGGCTAACAAAATTCAATACAAACAGTGGCAGCCATAACAAATACAAACAAGCCTCCCGCCTCAGCTACCATAGCATGCAAAATGAGCTACACGAAAGCATTATACAAAAATTTGATATAAAATACAAATTTTAAAAGCATAGCCAAATAAATATATAATGTCTATATACAAATAAGAGAGTTCGCATCACCTGACTGAAGCACAAAAAGTTTCCGCCGACGGGCCACCACTCCACCGCATCGATGAGCACACTATCACTCACGAGTTCACAAATAACTGGCCAGTGTCCCACCAGAAAAAAACACAAAGCGCAATTGAAGATCTCTCGCTGGCAGTGTCCATCCACGGGAAAACGAAAACGACGAGACAGCAAGCCGACAATCGACAAAACAGCAAGCCGCTGACGTATCTACAACGATGGCTTCGTCCGAAGGGCTCCGTAGGCATGGGTAGGGGAAACGTTAGGCCTAGATGGTCCGGCAACCCAACTGACTAGGCCGCATTGGTCTCCACTTCTTCGGGGATGGCATCTCCACATCTTGCGGGGCTGGTATCAGGTGCATCATTACGTCTCTCCTTCAGCATGATGTTCTTGCTGGACTGCCCGTTTCCTTAATGCAAATTCCAGATCCATATATACGAATTTTAGCTTTCCGAATTGAATCCTGGGAGGATTCTGGCGCCGATTTGAAATGTGCGCACAACACAGAGATCGCTCCTGATTGGCTAGAGGATGACATCGTTTACTGTTAGGTCCGTTCACGCAAGCGCTCACTAGTGGGAAAAGCTGGAAACAGTCACAAAACTGTAGAAAACAAAGAGCACGGAAGCAAAGGCTCCACAACAATGCAGGTGAGGAAACAAACGGTGACGCAAGGGCAAAATGAATAAAAAGCTAGGCTTAAAACAAAATACACAAAGAAAAACAATAACATGTGATAAATCTATCACAATCCGATAGCTCAGTCGGCAGCGTGGTTGCTACTCACAAGTCAAAATGCGAGGTGGCGGGTTCAAATGCCAGTTGTAACAATTTTTTTTTTTTTACCCAAATAATTATTCAATATATTATACAGTAGACTCCCGATTATCCACGAGTGGATTATTCGCGTTGCGGATTATTCGCGTTGCGGATTATCCGCGGGCGTCCCGAAAAAAAAAAACCTCAATAAAACTACTATACTACTATATTTTGTTTATTGTTTTATGTTCTTTAGTACATAAAATAGAAATAATTTTTAATGTACTGTACATATTTTCACTGTTTGTATTACTTTCATGTACAATACAATCAAGCTGTTAAGCTAGAACAATTTTTATATTAGTTGCCCCTCATTTTTAGCCTTTTTTGCGGGTTATCCGCGAATTTCCCTATCCGCGGTACCCGTGCCACCCAATTCCGCGGATAATCGGGAGTTTACTGTATTTACAAATTTATTTGTGACAACCAACTTTTTCACAAAATTTTCCTTTTCTCAAAATTATTATGCTTATTTTTATTGTTACAGGTGTCTACGGAGTAATATAAGTAACACAAGTATTTTCAGGAAAATAGACTATTATGTATGGAAAGGCTAAAAAAATTCATTTCATGCAAATAGCAATATAACACAGAAATAATAATGTTAATCAGTTAAATTAAAATGATATACATGAACCAGAACGATAATTGTCATAGAACCATGGAAAACAAAAGATACCACGACAATTCGCACAACAAATAAATGAGGACTTTTTACAAGAACAAGGGATTTTAAGAAAATCCATTGAAAAGCACACCTCGTTTACATTCACAAAGATTTCCCTTTCGAACCCGCCGCCTCGAAAAATAAAATAAAATAGTTATTGCTTTTAAAGTGTTTATTCTATTCAAAATATTTTGCAGAAAATACTTTATTAATTCGTAGACACTTGTAACAATAAAATAATTATTTGGGTAAAGAAAAAAAAATTATTACAACTGGAATTCGAACCCGCCACCTCACACTTTGACTTGTGAGTAGCAACCACGCTGCCGACTGAGCTATCGGATCACTTACAATCAAGGAGGAAAACTTTCCCTTATGTATGGTGCTCAAAACTTTAAACCGTCTTTTTTCAAAATTGGCTGAATAGTGCGCGTTAATATTTGAATATATTAACATCCTAAAGGTACACTACAACTACACGAAGTCTCGTATTAAAATAAATTCCGAGGTCGTAATGTCCCCTTGTTAGACCTTTTGTCGAATTTCTAGAAAAATACTTGACGAATTATCCTGAAACTTCAGGGATGTAGAGCATGTTACACCAGTATATTTCAGCGAAGGTTTTGTCCCTGAAGGCAAATAGGGGACCAGCAACAAGTTGAATAAAAAAAATAATTTTTGGGATCACCCTGTAAAAAAATAATGCTTGAAATGCGTTGTAGCTGTAGCATATGATTAAGTAACTTATTTTACTTATCTGTGTTCATTTGTATGAGAATAGCACATATATTCATTGAGATATAAAGGTTTCTTTAAAAAAATTGAAATTTTTCCCTAAGTTTTCGTTTATAACATGCAGGGGTTTTTCAATGCAAATCAATGCCATTTTCAGGAAACTTGACAAACTACAGTAGATACAGCAACCTGCAATCAGAATATAAAAATATTAAATATTTGATGAAATATGAGCATTTTTACTAAATAATATTTAACTGCGCATGTGCAAGCATTACGAGAATGTGTTTTGCATAATTTATTAGCCAAATGTATAGAACTATTCTTATAAAAAAGCCCAGCAAATATCGTATAAATTCAGAAAGATATCGCCGATAGAATAAGTTGAATTTCAGTTGCTCTCAAAATGAACAAAACGATAAGGTATTTTCTCCAAATTTTTATTTTTTGTGTGGACACCAGTATCAACTTCTCCTTGTTCCGTATTAGGGACTCGGTGAAGTGGGAGGGGAGGTGTATATTGCTTATCGCTATAATTATTTACCTGTTGGTAGCGTTTCCATTCGATCTTCGACGGCGATCGTGTACGATTTAAACATCAACATCATTCATAATGGAATCCAGAGATGGGCAGCGTTCATCTCGAAACACAATGGAAATGACAATGACAACAACAAGCGCCACAACAATTATGAATACACAAATAGTCCGCATAATAAGCCATGCAACTGATGCACAGGGTTGGGAGAGATTAATGGGGGTGGAATGTTTGTGTCAGTGGTTTGTGATTGGTGACCAACTTGAATCTCCGTGCGTACAGGTAATTAAAAAACTTTTTCACGACCCATACGATGGCTAGGGCTTCTTTATCAATTTGGAGATAGCGTTTTTCTGTTTCGGAAAGAGACCGGTTGGCGTAGGTTATAGGCCTCTCTAAACACTTGACAAGGCAGTGGCTTAGCACACCCCCTAGCCTGAAACTACTGGCATCTGTGGCAAGAATGACTGGGAGAGAGGGGTCGTACTGCATGAGGACCTGTGGTAAGATGAGGGTGTTCTTCAATTCCTCATAGGCCTTTCAGGCTTCTTTGGTCCACATGAACTTGTCTTTCTCGAAGTGGTCTTGCTCAGTGGGACAGGTTGGGTATAAAGGCACTATAGTAGGTTGCCTTTCCCAGGAAAAGTTGGAGTGCCTCGGAAGACGTTGGTGTTGGGGCCCTCTGGATGGCTATGATATGGTCATTGGACTTATGCAGACCATTCTTGTCTATTACATGTCCCAAGCAGGTTAATGAAGTGGCTGCGAGCACACACTTTTTCTGGTTAAGATGGAAGGTGTGGTTGTTCAATCGATGTAGCGTTTGGCACAATGCTCCAACGAGTCCATCAAAAGTCGGGGCGAACACGATGATGTCATCAAAGAAGTTGACGACGTTCTCCGCATCTCGGGAAACTTCCTCCATCCGATGCTTCCAAAGTGCTGGAATATTGGCGCCACCATAGACGGCCCTGGTTGATCTGACCAGTCCATGCGTCGGCGTGTTCAATGTTAGTACCTTCCAAAATTTGGTATCGATTGGCAAATGGGTGTGTGCATCGGTGATATCAAGTTGAGCAAACCATGCAACCCCTCTCATTTTGTTAAAGATATCTTCTATCTTGGGGATTGGATGTTCATCTACAATCATTTGCTTATTCACTGTAGGTTTGCAATTGTCCGTGATGCGTAGTGCTCCGTTTTTCTTCACCACTACATGGGTCGGCGATGCCTACTCGGAGAAGTCGACCTTCTCATAGAATCCAGCCTCTATCTTCTCCTCTATTGCCTTGGCATACTGTTCCCATAAAGCAAGGGGGACGTCTCTTGCTCTGGCAAATACAGGGGGTGGCATCTGGCACAAGGTCGACAGAAGCTGGAGTCCCTTTCAGCCTCCCTGCTGTGTTCTGAAAGACATGGTCGTACTCTCTTAATAGTCTATCTAAACGGGATTTCTGTTTCTCGGTGAGCAGACTTTTGCCTTGGTTCTCCTGGATGGCTTGGATGGGTGCAAATAGTTTATCAAGTCGTATTTTGTGAACAAAACTGGAGATCCACTCACGGCCCATTAGTCCTGTGTAATTACCTTCCACCACATAAAGGTCCATTTTCCGACTGGTGCTGCCGATGGTAACTAGGACTTTTATTTTTCCAAGCCATCCCACCTGGCGACCGGTGTAACTCCGAAACTGCCAGTCGGTCTTCTGCAGGTGTATCTAGGGCTTGCATAGATGGGTGACACCTAAAATGCCACAAGGTGCTCCCGTGTCATCCTCCATTTGCAGATTCTTCCCGTCTATTAGCACGTCGATCAGGTTCGAGCAGATGGCTTCCTGATTCAAGGTCCCCTGCAGCTGGTTGTGGGTCTTAACTCGATCCACTGGCACTTGAGTCTCATTAGGTGAAGCACGGTGCGTCCCTTTTTGGTCTTAGTGACATGCTTTTGCTATGTGACCAGTCATCTGGCAGGAGTAGCAAGTCGCGGTCTTAAAGCGACAAGTGTCTGCCCAGTGTTGACCGTCACACTTGCCACATGGTTTTTTCGGTACCGTTTTATTTCTGTTGTTTGAGTGATGACTGGCTGTGGAACAGTGGTGCTCGTTGCTCGCGTTCGCTCGGCGGCTTGGAAGTTTCTTCTGGCGGTTTCTCCCACGATGGTTTGATTTCGTGGTTGGAGACCCGTAACCAAGTTTATTGGTGTCCTCTGTGATTGGCTGGCTCACTGCTTTCCCAATGTTCCAGGTGGCTTCTAAACTCTGTGCGATGGCGTACGCTTCATCAAACTCATCCGGTTGCTTTGCGATGATCTCGTCTCGTGTCTCGGGGAGCGAAGACGGTGTAAGAATTGCTCAATAAGCATACGGTCTAGGAAGTCACCGTACTGACAATGGGCAGCACTCTTCCGCACTCGGAGTGCGTACTGGGCCACTGTTTCATCTGGGCTCTGGATCACAGTTCTAAATTTGACGCTTTCCACATACTTGTTTCGAGGACGATCAAAATGGCTTGTCAAAATCGTTTTAAGTTCGTCAAATGTAATGGTCTCTGGTTCTTTGGGGGCTGGCTAAAATTTTCAGCATGCCGTTCAGCTCTGCCACCATATTTACTCGAGCATAGGCGGCATATTGGGCAGAGGGAATATTGGAGAGCTGTAGCGCCCATTCAAATCTCTTAAAATATTCCCCGACGGACGTCTCGTCATCCATACGATTCGGCGGCATTGGAAATGGGGGAGGTCGTGGAGAAGCGAGTTCCGGAGCACGCTCCGTGCCAGTAGCGGGGGTCGCTGTCGCCAGCTGTGCTACGGCCGTGTCTGTTGCCACGTGTAATGCAGAAGCTATCATTTTGGACAACTCTTGCTTCAGTTCTGGTGGAACTGCCATAGTGGATTATTTTTTTTTTTTGTCCAGGTTAGTAAAGTGTCTGTTTATCTTTAACTTTTGTTCTGGCTTCACCGATTGTCCCTGGAGATGTGATGAGAACGGCGTTCTTTTTCTCCTTACAGTTGGTATTGGGAATCGGCGTTCTCTGGTGGCTGTGGCTTCACAATTTCCGATGAAATTGCCGCTTTTCACATGGAATATTGCTTCTTCTCACGCTCTGCAGCGTTCTCATCGTGCAACTGGATATTCCACGATGGGATAAAGTTCTTGCTATCCCACTTCTGACACCAAAATTTCTGTTACGTATTTGGGACTCGGTGAAGTGGGAGGGGAGGTGTATATTGCTTATCACTACGGTTATTTACCTGTCGGTAGTGTTTCCATGAGCTCCCATTCGATCATCGACGGCGATCGTGTACGATTTAAATATCAACATCATTCGCAATGGAATCCAGAGATAGGGAGCGTTCATCTCGAACAACAATGGTGATAAAACAATAGAAATGACAACGACAACAACAAATGCCACAACAAATATGAATATTGTGCGCGACAACAATTAGTTGTTGTTCGCCAACATGACACTACTTACGCCAATATGAAGTCTATATGAAGTCAATATGCCTTCATATCAGCATTAGGAGAAGAACTTGTTACTGGTGTCCAGTCCAAAAATAAAAATTTGGATAAAACCCCTTATCGTTTGGTTTATTTTTGAGAGCAACTGAAATTCAACTTATTCTATCAGCGATATCTTTCTGAATTTTCACGAAATTTGCTTGGGCTTTTTATAAGAGTAGCTTTATTCATTTGGCTAATAAATTATACAAAAGAAATTCTGATAACGCTTGCGCATGCGCAGTTAAACGTTACTTAGCAAAAATGCTCATACTTCATCAAATATTTAGTATTTTTCTATTCTGATTGCAGGGTGTTGTCTTTTTCATAGTTTGTAAAGTTTTCTGAAAATGACATTGTATTGGGTTGAAAACTCTGCATGTTATAAACGAAAAACTTACGAAAACATTTTGATTTTTTTAAAGAAACATTTATATCTCCATGAATATACGTGCTATTCTCATATAAATAAAGACAGAGAAGTAAAATAAGTTACTTAATCATATGCTACAGCTACAACGCATTTCAAGCATTATTTTTTACCGGGTGACCCCAAACATTATTTTTTTGGTTCACTTCGTTGCTGGTTCCTTATTTGCCTTTGGAACAAAATCTTCGCTGAAATATATGAGGTTTAACATGCTCTTTACATCTCTGAATTTCAGGATAATTCGTCAAGTATTTTTCTAGATATTCGACAAAACATCAGAAATCAAAAGTGTTCGATTACTTTTGGATAGATAGTGTACTGCATTGGATGACATTAGTATAAAAGAATGATTTTATGGACAGTCAGCTGTAGAACTTTCATGGACAATTAGAGATCTCAGAACTCTAGTGAAATTTCTTCTGGTTCTCTTTCTTTTTTTGTGCTTATTACAAATCTGATAAGTGCCAATTAGCCATTTTCAGGTTTCTTGGGGACGTGGCTTGTGCGTGCACTGTGGTTGCTTCCAACAGCCAGAAGCGTTTCCGGTTGGAGCCATCCCAGCTTCTCTGCTGCTTCTCCCAGCCAGCTGCTTCTCCATAAACATTGGGTCCTGTAGCATCGTGTACAGCTTAAAATACCTTAAACGATTGAAAATAGCTGATGTAGTGAAGATACATAAAGAAGTCGTTGCTTCCGATGGTTCGGAGAAACTGTTAAAGTCCCAGGCGAATGAACAAATCATCCTGTACCAAAAGCAAGCTAAACCACAGCAGAAACCGGCTTCGGACCTTAAACAAAATAAATTCCTAATATACGATAAAAATAAATTATAAACCAAAATTCCTTACATCGTAAGTTTTGTAATTTTTTTTTGTACCGTATATAAGGAATTTATTGTTTTGAAATAACCATATTGTCACATTGATTTATCTTGTTCATTTTAATTTTATGTATTTACGAAATAATGGTTATTTTATAAGAAATAGATTAATAATAATCTCAATTTTTGCAAGGAGAAGTATACCCATGAAAATAAAAAAAAGAATCATTTATTAAACAACAGACATCGAGGATGTATTTTATTTACTGTTTTCTTTGCAGAAGATAGCACCCCCTCCCGCTTCGATACAGTGGAAACACATACATGTATTTATGAATTACAATCAGCTTTAGAAACTGTCGGTTCAGGCAAGTCAACTCAAGACTTTATATCAGTACACATGGAAAGTTTAATGATATGTTTTTTTCTAGATTATATCTAAAAAACTTCACTAAAAAGGCTCGAAAAAACATTGTCATTGATGCTTCGCTAAACAAGACATTGCCATGTTCGAGAGCCTTTCAACCCAAGAGAACTTGCACAATGAGAATCAGAACATAGCTTACAACGATCAAAGCTACATAGATAATTAATAATAACCCAGTTTTTTGTATTTTATATGTGTATCTAGTAACCCAGTTTTGGGCTTCAGTCTGCTGGGGGCAACACGGGGCTTTTCCCTCCAGTTTTTTCTGGAGGAGTTGTTCCCTGTTTGTTGTTACTTTATTATTAAATTATTATTAATTATATAGGTAGCCTATTAATTATTATCTAGGTAATCTTTCAATGATTAATCCTTGTAGGCTATGATAGTAGGCGATTTTAGGTGCATGTAAATCAACCTTAACGAGCAGCCTATAATCACGGATGAAGAAATACCTAACCATAACGCAGTATTTCTTCATCGACGCAGCAGGAATCTGGAATTTCGATTATGTACTCGCTCTGCTGTAGCTGAAAAACGCAGGTGACTTATGGCAGATCATCTTGCCGGAAGTTGTTCTGCCTATCGGAAGCATGCGTGTGCTCTCCCCCTCCCCTCTGCTGAAAAGACCTAATTCTATGTGGAGTCATAAACAATGCAATATTTTGTGTGGTAAAATATGTAAAAAAGAATTTTTTAAGCATGGATTAACAGACATCAAGAAGGTAAAAGAATTAAACTGTAAGTAGAAATTATTATTTTGTGAGGTTAAGAGAATTTAGACAGAAATTTTGAATATTTTGGACTTGGAGCTCAAAATTTTTAAATATCTCTTATTCGATCAACAGGTAAATAGACTTAAGACATATAAAAAATTCTTAATATTTGATTTTAAATAATTTTTGTTGTTTCTTACTGTAATTCTGTATTTTGAAATATAAATGTCTGAATAAAGATTGGTGTTCAATTGTATTCAATAGATCTTATTTTAATAAAATAAGATTTACTAGCTAGTATTCTAAAGAGCCTCAGCAATCTGCTCATTTCTCAAGTCTTATAAAATAAATAAAGAAATTGAAAATTATTGAGGTGATTACCGAATATGAAACTATCTCAATAAGTGATATTAATGATTGCTTTCCTTATTTAATTATCAATGAGGAATAATTTATAATAATGGGAGCGGAAGAGCAGTCAAGATGGTACAATTGCATATTTCTTTTTGTCTCTCAGGTGAATGGAATAGAAATGACTGGCATGTCTCAAACAGAAGCTGTTGCTATTCTCAGAAATACCCCTCAAGGAGGAATTGTAAATCTGATTGTTTCACGTCAAGAAACGGAGAGCCCAAAATTACCCCGTGAAATGGTAGGTTTTAATTCTTTTAAGTTAATGGATACCAAATTCATACAGTTTTTTCGGATATTGTATAGCTGTCATTGATCTTGATCTCCTGGCGGGATATTACGAGGATAGGTTCAAAGATATTGTCTCGTCTGTCTTATTTGTTTTTTTGGAGACATGAATAAAGACATCATATTGTGATAACTCTTGTTTTTATATATAGAAAATAATAACAGAAACTGAATTTTTAATTAAGCAAATCAATAAATGAATAAACAAACCAACTTGTTTCCTTTTGATATTCTTGATAATTTAAATGTTAGTAAAGTAAAATATGATTAAGGGTTCAAACAACAAGCATTATATACAAGAAAAAAAGATATTCATTCAAATAGCATGCGATAAAATTCTAACAAGATACTATTGAATAAATTAATTAACATGAGAAAGTAAAGATAGATATGCATTACAGATATCAAGTTTGTATAAATCATTACAGCTACTCCTAGTCAAATGGAATTGGTTTATGCACTAATGGGTCTAATCTGATACACAACAACAATACATATTTTTTAGTTTGTTAAGATAGAGGAATCCTGTTTCACTAAACTAATTATTAGTAGAAATAACGAAACCTCTTGCCTACATAAAATACATTTTACTTGTGTATGTTTCAGCTACCAAGTGATTGTAATTCAGCAAGAATGAGAAAGCAAATACAAAAATACAAAAAGTCCTTGAATGAAAAGCCAATCAGGAAAAATTACGAAGTCCTTCATAAAGAGCCAGTAACTATGTTTTTTCAAATATTGGCCATATTCAATTTAGGCCACAGCCACAAAATTCATAGTTGAATGATAAAATAACAGTTTAAAGGCTGCAATTCACTTTAGGCTACATACTTCACAAGTCTAAAAAAGATCAAACTACAGTTGAATCTCACTAATGTATAATTCCATTTTATGCACATTTTTCTCTTTGTCCTGGCCCCTTGAAAGCTATTTCTAAGTAAATCCAACCGTTTAGTATACAGGGTGTCCATAAAAGGTCTGACACATTTTATCTGTGTATTACCAAAAAACTAATAAAGATAAACAGAAACGGGTTTCAATATATGAAACTGTAACTGGAAAAGTTTTATTGTGTTTCACAATTTCGCCACTAGTGTGTGGAAACTGAAGTGAATCATGGTTGCTATTGACAAGGTGGATACCAATATGCTTAAAAGAAGATGGCAAGAAATTGATTATCGGCTGGATATCCTCCGTGTGACCCAAGGAGCACACGTTGGGGTCTACTAACTTAGTTTAATAAAACTTTTTCAGTTACAGTTTCATATATTTAAATCCATTTCTATTTATCATTATTAGTTTTTTGGTAATACACAGATAAAATGTGTCAGACCTTTTATAGACATCCTGTATAATAAAAGAAATAAAAACTCTTTCACCACAACAAAAATTAAGGAAAAATACACTTGCGTCTAGCGCCAGCAGTGAACCCAATGCAATGGCACTTGGGAAAATGTGAGCTAGCAGATGAGCATTATCGATTAGTTCTGACTGGTTCGTCTGGCAGAGAGCATGGCGAAAAATGGAAGGGAGAGCGTAGGAAAGACTTACTACCTTTATATTTGACAAACTTTTACCACTCTTGGCGCTTCGCGCCTCACGTCGGCCCTGTGGGCCTCATTCAATGAGGCTCATTGGTCACTGTTTTCCGTTGGTTCTGTCTACGACGTCCCCCTCCGGGGGTAAATAACTGATATATACCCCAACCTATTTGGTTACAGCGGGCAGTTGGTTTCCCCTCGGCCGGTTACAGCATTTTTCGCCATGCTCTCCGCCAGACGAACCAGTCAGAACTAATCGATAATGCTCATCTGCTAGCTCACATTTTCCCAAGTGCCATTGCATTGGGTTCACTGCTGGTGCTAGACAAAACAGAAAAATACAACCTGAACCTGGAAGTGCTTTTCGACAGCAAGGCTATCATCATTCAGCAGGGACCAAGGAGTACACTAGGGGGAACCGAGCGAACTGACTTGAAAGCGGAAAAACTGAATATATATAGCGAAAAGACCACGGTTTTAGGCCAATCAGAGAAATTACAAATTAATGATTGGGCAGTTGGGTCCACCATTGGATTAATGCTGAGTCGCCAATGGGACCTGAGTCTGAATTTAGTAGTAAATTATTATTGTTTGTTTGTATGGCCATACTTTCAAAAGCGTCCAGCAGGTGTTTTTTATTTATTGAATGTAACAATTTTAAATTATCGATAGAAAAATCATGTCCAGTCTCGATGGAGTGTTTTGCTATGACGGAAAGGTTGCTTCTCCCGAATTTTCTGTGGTCTATCTGTTCTTTAAACCTGGTTGATAAACTGTGCTTCGTTTGACCTTTGTAAACCATTGGGCAATGGGAACAGTGTGCTTCATAGATTCCAGACTTCTGTAGGTGCGATACTTTGTCCTTGGGATTATCCAACAAATATCTTATTTGGTTCGGGTTGCTGAAAGATAAAGAAATGTTATGTGGTTTAAATATCGAATTAAGTCCTTTAATAAAAAACTTATTATAGGGTAAGGAGATAATTTTTTTCTTTTCTTTAACAGTGTGTAAGGTGGTTGTGTCTGAAATAAACTTTTTGAAATTACTTTTTCTTAACAGGTCTACAACAGTTCTAGAGCTGTAACCATTTTTTATAGCAATATTTTTAACTAAGGAGATTTCGTGCTACAAACAGTTCACCACGTGATTGTGGGTGATTGGTTGGTCCGATTTGGATGATTTTTGTTTTGTTTTGTTTGTTTTTTTATGCTGAACAAGTTTGCAATTGGGTATTTTTCTCTATCCCTTACGGTTTTTGAGATAAATTTTGAATGTGTCCTAATTTGCATATTTGGGAAGATGAAAAGTGCACCATGGGATAGGCCACCCACAACTTCCTATTCATTGGATTCATCAAAATTGACATATCTGCTTCGGCTCAAAAAATAAAAGGGGGTTCAGACTTTTGTATTCACCCTATACATATATATACACATGAGGTCTTTTTCCTCTTTTACTCATTCACCTGCTGAATGTTGGTAGGTTTTGTTATTGAAATACGTATACAGGTATTTGATGTTATCTTATTGATTTGTGTTACTTTTCTTGTTTTGTATTACCTTGTTGTGCCTAAAGAGTTGTTTCTTTGTATTATTATTGTCAGTGTTTACTTAAATTTGTGCACCATTGTAATAGTCACAACTAAATACACTATATGCCCATTTTGTCACCAACCCTCTTCATCTACTAGCATTTAATATCCTTGTATTCATTTTATTTTCCTGGCTACATCATAGAAGACTAAGCTCAATGATCCCATGCTGGACCAGAAATTACACATTTTGGATATGAGAAGTAAATCATATTTCAATCATAAACGAGAAGGGGAGGCCGTGGCCTGGTGAGCTTTCGCTAAAACACACAACTTCTGTGAAGTTAAGCAACATCAGGCATAGCTAGTCACTTGATGGGTGATCATCAGTGACACACAATCTTCACGCCTCCGGCTGCTGTGACCATCATATAGCAGTCGTCAATCCAGATCCATCCAGAGACACAACTCGTCAGCTTCTGGCTGAACAGGCCCTGGATGGACTTATTGGATCTCAATAAATAAATAAAATAATAATAATAATAATAATAATAATAATAATAATAATAATAATAAACCCATGCTTATACAAAACCTTACAGAAAGCCACAATTCTAAACACCTGTCACATAGTAAGGAAATTCCTACATCCAAACATCAATACTCCCACGAGTGCATAACTTTCCCTCCCTCGCATTTGAGTCTCTTGGGCTTTGGCCCTCTTTTGGGTCCGCCTCTGGGATTGGCTTCCGGACTTGATCCGAGTATGGCTTCCCCAAACAAAGATAATAATAATAATAATAATAATAATAATAATAATAAATCTCAAATAATGTATTTTCCTGCCTTATGTATATTTTTTGCTCAGTCTTTTGAAATATACATTAACGATGTTCGACTGTAATTTGTTTTAGCGTCCCCTATTATTTTAAATAATAATTCAAATTGTGATTTTTATTATTTATATAGCTTCATTATTTTTATATAATTAATGATAGTTTTATAAATTTACTAGCAGAGGACCCGGTGTTGCCCGGGATAAATATACTTGTAGGTAAACAGAACAATCTTAAAAAGTTAAATTATAACTCCAAATTGTTTAAATAATAACTCAATCATTACAACACAGACCAAAGGGAGTCCAACAAAGGGAATTCTAGTTGATATACTGGGACTTTATTTAAACTCTTCTTGACTTGCATTTGATTAAAACAATGTCCATCTTCACCACCGGGGAACATCACTGGATATTTTGGAGCCAACCTTTCCTTGTCCTTGACATAGAAGCTCGTGTACCCTCTCGCTCTATTTGAAACTTCCGTTGTTCAGATGTTTGCAATGCTCATATAGCCTTTTCTGTTTTAGCTGCAGAGATTCTCTGACAAATATTTGTTCTTTTTCTTTCCTTTACAGACATATAAATTTTTGCCAGTCGTCTGGATGTTTGATAGGGAGCTCAAGGGAGGAGACACGTGTGATAACCCCATTTGAAATGTATTTTTATGAAATGTTTGGATCTACTTTGCTACCAAAGAAGCTAGGTGATAATCCCGGCTCAAGGGAGGAGACACGTGTGATAACCCCGTTTGAAATGTATTTTTATGAAATGCTTGGATCTACTTTGCTACCAAAGAAGCTAGGTGATAATCCCGGCGTTGCTCGGACTCTTTGTTTTTTTTGATTAAATTTTACATTATCTTAAAAATAAACACATGGAACACTTAGAATTAATACAGTAAAAATTCATAATGAAAATTCGAAAAAAATATTTTTTTAAATGCTCACAATGGATGGACCTCTCCAAGTATATCAGAGCTAGCCTAAATAATTTTTATCACATAATCTTACTTTAGATGTACACTTGATGTTGCTGCATTTCTCACTCTGCTCTCGGTGTCTTGAATCAAAACTTGGCCATTTGTCACTTTATGTAATCTAGGGGTCACCGATTCTTCTATTTACATGCTTACCACTTGCTCAATACAGCATGGAGCTAAAGGAGTGCTTCCTCTGTCATCTTTCCACTCTTTCTCAATAGTCTGCTAACTCTCCATTATCTCCAGTTACTGATCATTTTTAAAGATTTCAAGAAATTGTTAAGTAAAGCCTGAATAACAGGAATTCTATGCATTTTTACAAATTGAACCCTATTTACATAGCATTAACTTTGCCTTGCATTGTTGATCATGAGATACTTCTTATTAATATGCACTGCCATCATCATAAATATTAATTTACTATCAATAGTTATTATTTTTTCGAAATCTGAAGTAGACAGTGACCTTCATGTTTTGAAGGTCAAGTATGCAAAATTTCATGAAGATCGGAATAAAACTGTAGATTTGTATAAGAAATAAACCCACCCACAAACCTACAAACAAATATTCTTCTTTATATATATAGACTAGCAGAGCCACCCGGCGTTGCCCGGGACAATTCCAGTTGTAGGTGAACAGAACAACCTCAAGAAAACAATAACTGATGCTGGTTTTCGGTAATCCAACAATTTTCTGCTGTAGACCAAGCTCCCGTTGTTCAGGTATTTCCGACTTCCAGGTGATTTTTGTCTTTCAGCTGCAGTGTTTCTCTGAACAATACTCGTTCTTTTCTTCAGTGGCATTACGAAAGATATGAATTAATATGTATCCTTTGAGCGACTATTAAAGAGAAGAATACAGGCTTGAAGAGTCAAGTTGATATATGCTTTGTTCTTGATTATGTTGTAAACTGTCGCCAGAGAATTACTGGCATTTGTAAATACCCAACCCACTGGCAGAGGAAGGGAAAGTTGCCGTCACATCTGGAAGATTCTACTCTGTTCAAGGGTTTCAAACACACAAACTTTCACCAATCGTCTGAACATTTGTTTGGAGGCTGAAGGGAAACACTTGTATCTCTGCATCCTCGAAATGAGGCTCTCTTATTTATGTGATCTTTAGACTCAATTCCTGCTTAGTTTCTCTGGCGTTGATGTGGAAATATATGGCAATTATAAATTCGATGAAACAACTCTCATCCTTCTCCCTTGATCTTTTGT
Organism: Rhysida immarginata; assembly: GCA_023313115.1. Taxonomy (NCBI): domain Eukaryota; kingdom Metazoa; phylum Arthropoda; class Chilopoda; order Scolopendromorpha; family Scolopendridae; genus Rhysida; species Rhysida immarginata. The sequence goes on from JAHWFO010061346.1 coordinate 1,918,076, forward strand.
GTCTGTGTGTTCTGTGATTTCAACAAGCTGAATGGGGTTTTTCACTATTGGGTAATCTGGTGATGCATTTCGCACTCTCTTCTCGATGTCTTGAAGCAGAACTTGGACAATGCGTGGTCTATCATTCGCTGTTTCCTCAGTTGATACGGTTGCATCGTCGACGGCCACCTGGGAACTTCGATGACCTCTGGATCACTCAACACTTGCTCAGTTTCTCAGTTGTTTGATAACTCTCCATTATCTTCAGTTATTGTTCATTTTCAAAGATTTTCAAGAAAACGTTAAGCCCTAAGAACTGTCGTGGCCTGGGATAATTCCAGTTGTAGGTAAACAGAACAATCTGAAGAAGTTAAATTTTGCAATAGCAAGTTGGTTTTCTACAATCTCCTACTGTAGACGAATCTCCCGTTGTTCAGATGTTTCCGATACCTGGATAACTTTGTTTTCTCTGACCAATACTCGTTCTTTTCTTTATTGCCATTTTGATAGATATGAATTAACATGTACCTTTTGAACGATTATTAAAGAGCACAATACAGTGTGCTTTTTGATTTCAAGAGTCGAGTTAATATATGCTTTATTGTCAGTTATGTCATCAATAATTTATTGTCGCCTGAGTTTGATTGGCGTCCTTATATACCCAACTCACTGGAAAAGGAAGTGAATGATGCTGTCACATCTTGAAGATTCTACACTGTTCAAGGTTTCCAAACACACAAACCGTTTGAAAGCAGAACATTTGTTTCTGTGTACTCTGCAATTCCAACAATCTCAGTGGGGTTATTCACTATTTGGTAATCTGTTGTTGCAGTCGCACTCTGTTCTTGATGTTTTGAAGCAAAACTTGGGCATTCATCATTTTTTGTGATCTAGCAGTCACTGTTTTTTTTTATGTTGACACGCTCACCATTTGCTCAATTGCAAGCATTGTGCTGGCAAAACCAATATCTCACAGAGCAAAAGGATAGCTTCCTCTGTAGCTTTTACAGAACAACCTCAAGAAGTTAAATAATGAAACAGTTTTCAGCAATTCTACAATTTCCCTCTATAGATGAAGCTGTTGTTTCCGATGCCCAGATAACTTTTGGTTTTCTCAGCCCGGAAACTTTAAACTTATCTTTCTTTTAAAGTTTCCCTTGTCCATGACGTAGAATCTCTTATACCCTCCTGCTCTAGATGAAGATTCCATTGTTCAGATGTTTCCAGTCCCGGATAGCTTTTTATCTTTCTTTTGCCAAATTTCTCTGATCAGTACTCGTTCTTTCCCTTTTCTTTCCAAACACAAATTTCGCCAATCCTCTGGATGTTTTTAGGGAGCTCATGGGAGACCCGTTTAACTCCTTAGCCTTCTTAATAAACTCTGCCTTATCTATATCCTGTCATTGCATCATCATTTTATGCTCATTGTTAATAAAATGTATCTGGGATTTTTTAGGAAATGTTTGAATCTGCTGTGCTACCAAATCTGCTTGGTGATATCCCCAGCATTGCTCGCACTCTTTATTGATTAAATTTTGCAATATCTGAATGTGAATATACAGTAAAAATGAACACGGGAAAATGCTTAGAAATAATACAGTAAAAATTCATAATGAAAATTCGAAAAAAAAATTTTGGGGTTATTTACTACTTGGTAATCAGTTGTTGCAATTCGCACTCTGCTCTCGATGTCTTGAAGCAAAATTTGGCCTTTCATCACTTTGCGTAGTCTAGTAATCGTAATTTTTTATGTTGATATGCTCGCATCGTTGAGTGCCACCTGGTAACTTCGATGAGTACTTGATCACTCACCACTTGCTCAGTTTCTCAATAGTCTGGTAACTCTTTTATCTCCAGTTAGTGCTCATTTTTAATGATTTTTAAGAAAATGTTTAGTTCTGAGAATTATTTCTATGAAAAGCCCGTACAACAGGAATTCTATGCATTGTTACAAATTGAACCTTAATTTTGAAACTGCGTATTTCATTTCTGTGACATTATTTAACGATTTTTATCTTTTTCAAAAAATATACAGAGTGTTGATAATTGAGGGATGATAATTACTTAGCATGATTCTTCACATCAAAGTAAATAAAAAATTCTTCATGCAAAATGTTGAAAACCCAATTTTTAGAGGTCTAAACACCATGCGAAATTTGATGTATTTCACGTAATTGCGTCATCATTGGGAATTTGACACGTCCTGGTTTTTTCTCTCCTAGACCAGTTGATTCATTTAAATGGAATAACGTTTGATGATGCCATAATGACGCCATGAAGTGTTGTTAAAGCTTGGTGCTAGCAATTTATAAGAAAAAAAAATTGAGATTTCATATGGAAATGAAATAAATGCTATAAACAAACAAACATTTTCGATTTATTACAAAAATTTCAATCCAAAAGGATCATTTATTAATTCATGTTACTAATTCCCAAGTTATTACAGAAATTACTTTTTCCTTTAAAAAATGGCGTGGCGTAACAGTTAACAAAAGAAAGTAGGTTATTGCCATAGGTAAACTGTGGGGTTGGTTGGCAGTAAACAGACTTTAGTTGGCAGTAAGTGGATTTTAGGTCCATTGGTCCTCTATCTTGATGTTGGTGGGTGTTGTAGTACTTCAACCGTCTCAAGGAAATTTAGCTTCCTAAGGTCATTTCATACTTGCAAGATTTTATTTGCGATGGTAGATTTTCCACCCTATTTAAAGAAGCGGAGAAAAAATTTATTAGCCTTCCATGCAATAGGAGTTTGGTTAGATGTTTGGAAAAAATCCTCAAAAATTTTTACCTCCAAATTTCTTATAAGCGAATATTGAGAGGAACTTGAGGCAAGATAGCAAAACAGAAAAAGATACAATGCAATTGTGACCCTCCCCACCCCCTTGTGTCAGTAATACCTTAACCCCCTTGAGGCTAAGTCGAGGTGTGAGAGGAATCAAGGGTTTGGGACCCAAAAGAAACGATTCGGAAGACTAGCCGATTTATTTCCATATTGCTTACAACTTAATATTTACAAACACTCTGTGCATGCTTCCCTGAGGGGCCCCTCGAAGGCACAACAATAAGGTTGATGACCCCCATAACCTGAGCGACGCTTGTTTAGACATTTACTCCTTTTCCCGTTTGCATCTAAGCATCTTCTGCTGTGCTTCACCACAGGAGGCTAAAGTTCGGTTACTATGGGTAGAGGGGCGCTGCTGCTTGGGTCGTGGTGCACTTGAACTTCCGCATAAGTATTCCCCTACTTGGCGTATGAATACACATGGTGCTTCTTTTAATATCATCTGAGCAGGGGAGAAACACAGTAACCCCTCTTGGTAAATTCAAGTGTTCTAGAGCCGTCCAGCTCTCGCTCTCCCAGTTCACCGTAAAGTAGTGAGCTTGGCAGAGGAATCTTGCTATGAGAGGTGCAATTTGCCTCCTTCAGAGAGCCGTTAAAGCTTCGACTTCTCGCTCTTCCTATGCTTCACTGTTGCCCCAGCTGCCAGCATACTTAGTGCTTAAAAAAACATAACCTAAAATATAAATGCTCAACTTAATTAATCTCAACATAGTGAAAGAGTCCGACAATTAACATATTCTTCGCCTCAGCGGAACTTGACACAGAATATAAAGCAGTGGTGAACCTGTGCAACTGCAGCCAACGCGAACGGGGAGAGCGGAAGAGTTCTTAGTCGAGTGTCTTTAAACTAAAGTTCAGCTCCTATGAACATCGATCCACGCATGGGCAGAAACATAGAAAAGTTCACTCACCATAATCCGTCGATAATTTTACCTGTATACAGTCAGTGACAAAAAATTAGCACCACCATCATTTTCACTGAAATTCTTTTAATGAAACAAAATTCCAAATGCTCTTTTGGAATACAGACACTTAATATCTTCAGAAACAATCTAGCTTCATAAAAATAAATTAAATGTCCACTTATAATTTTAAAAAAAAAATTGTTTTACTCAGGTGATATTTCTGAGTGACAAAAAATTAGCATCAGCTACAAAAAAATGGTTTCGCCCTAAAGCTAGGCTCATTTAACTCAAGTAGGGGTGATATATTTACTTTATCATGTAGTAAGAGCAATTACTACAACTGGAAAACTTAATTAATAAACATACAACACGATGGGACATGGTTCAGTGCCGTCAGAGGTCAAATTGATGCCTTCAAACAAGAAAACATCTCTATTCGTGAAATTGGGCGTCGTTTGAAGAGAAGCCCAAAGGCTATTTCCAACTATTTGAGAAATCCTCAGGAATCTGCAGTTTACGAGGGTTCTGGAAGACCTCGTGCCCTTAATGGAAGGTCAGTTCGCCAGATTGTCAGAGCTGCATCCAACTCAAGTCAAACAGCAAAACAAATTCGTGATGAACTGCAGCTCGACACAAATCTGCGAAACGTTCAGCGTGTGATCCATGACTGCCCGCATCTTCTGCGACAGCACATCAAGAGGAAGCCACCACTCACTAACCGTCATCAAGAAAACAGACTTCAGTTTGCCAGAAAATACATGGGTTGAACTTCAGAATGGCAAAATGTCATATTCACAGATGAAAAGAAGTTCAACCTTGACGGACCAGATGGATTCTCATACTATTTTCACGATTTGCGAAAAGAAAAACAAGTTCTTTCACGAAGACAGCTTGGCGGTGGATCTATAATGATCTGGGGAGCAATTGGTTTCCAGAAGAATTGTGACTTGAAATTTCTCAGTGGACGAATCAATGCACAAGGGTATTTGTCAATGCTGAAAGACATTTTCCCTGATTTTGGACCAATTATGGATGGAAATGATTGGGTATTTCAGCAAGATAATGCTCCCATCCACAAAGCACATGTTGTAACACAGTGGTTTGAGAAAAAAAACATAGCTGTTCTGCAATGGCCAGCTTGTCACCTGATTTGAATCCCATTGAGAATGTTTGGGGGTTGCTATCACGAAAAGTGTATGAAAACAATCGTCAGTACAAAAATGCTTCTGACTTGAGATGTGCCATCATTGATGCTTGGGAAAATTTAGATCATTCATTGATTCAAGGATTAATTCTAAGATGCCTAATTGTATCTTTGAGGTAATTTCACAAACAGGCAAATCCACCACATAATAAGACCATTCAGAGGATTTTTTTGTAGCTGATGCTAATTTTTTGTCACTCAGAAATATCACCTGAGTAAAACAATTTTTTTTTTAAAATTATAAGTGGACAATCAATTTATTTTTATGAAGCTAGATTGTTTCTGAAGATATTCCAAAAGAGCATTTGGAATTTTGTTTCATTAAAAGAATTTCAGTGAAAATGATGGTGGTGCTAATTTTTTGTCACTGACTGTATATTTCCACAGCGGCAATCCATTCCCCAAAATGTTGCGCTTTTTCCAGTTATCCGAGAACGTCAGTAGCAAAAAGAGTTTCAATAAAACACTTTAATTTATAACAACTCAATAAATAATAATATAGAAACTAATCCTTCAGGACATAGCTTCTGAGAAAACTTCAGACAAAAAAATCCAACATTCGAATCTAGCAACATAAAACGCAACAACATGGCTGACAATGTCCATTCGCTATCAAAACTTCAGCGCAAAAATAAAAAATCACAGAAAGAAAACATAAACAGTAGACGAATAACAACAATGACACACCCGACAATACAACACACGTAACGTTCTATACAATAACTCAACAATACGCAGCTGGGCTGATTTTTATAAAATTTAATACGTACAACAATCCAGTTCCTGACAAAGCAACACAGAAAACTATTAGCAATAAAACAAAAGCCCGCTCCAAAACTTAACATAATTATTCAATCGAAAAAAAAAAACAAACTTAAAAATGTCAACACTACGAACAAATTACACTCTTATTTACTCATTTACTCGCCCATCTACTACAAAACGAAAACAACGCACTAAGCTGCCACCCAAACAAACGCATAACCACCCCCCAATTACAAACACTAAATTCCTCTCGTACTAAACAAACAAAAGTAATATTTCTTTAACGAAAATAATATTCCCGCCGGGCTCATGCGGCACACCACACGGCATGTCATACAATAATTGCCCAATAAAATACATAGGTCAAAGTCTTCATCAGATTGAAATCAGGATTAAGTTACATTTTAGTCATATACAAAGCTACAATCCTGGAAAATCTGCTTTCGCAAATCATATACTATCATGAACATTCGATTTATGAACGAACAGGACCTCTATTCCAAATTGTGTTTGTTGGGTTCCCATTTCCTGTCCACAACATCAAATTTTGTTCTACGTGCAAATTCTACCTAGTACAAATTCAGGTCACTACTTCTGCTGTGACATTCCATGTCAGTAGGTCCATTGTGCCTGGCAGAGGGCATTAGCGTTAGTGGGAGTCATGTTATGTTTTAGTGGATTGAGTTGTTTCTTTTTTTTTTGGAGTGTGAGTGTGGATGTCGTGTTTTGTGGTGTTGGTGGCTGTTTTGGAGTTTGAGTGTTGAGTTTTTAAGCGTTAGTTTGTGCAGTTTCGTTAGATGTTTTGAAGTGCGTTTGTTTGTGTGTATGTGTAGGGGGGGGAGTTGGTGTTGTTCAAGTAGGTTCGTTTTGTTGTGGAGTATGGTTGAAACAGGTTAAGGATTTCATGTTATTATTTTTAATCTTCAGAGTGGGAGTGTTGTTTGTATGGTGGCCCATTTTAGTTTGGTATTACAGGTGCGGAGGTTGAGCACGTATAGTCGGGTTTTCGTTTGTCGGCTGTGTGAGCACACAGGCATTGCATAATCTCCAGATAGTAGTGACTGTTGACTGTATGTTCCTGGAGGGAGAAATTCTCTGTGAATGTTCCCTTTAATATCGAAAAAAATAATCACCAACATTTCCGTTCTCTTACTCCGACACGCAAAGTACATCTGGTCTTGTTTCAAACACTGATACTTCTAAAGAATTAAAAGATATCATTGTGCATCTGGACATTGAACAAAGCGAACATGTACATAATTACTGAAGGCCTTCAGTGCATATTATCTAACTACTTTTATGTCAACATGATGTCAAAATGGTTTTCCATATGATATAATGAACATATGGCTTCATATACGAAAAAGGCCAAAAATCAAATTAGGCAATTCAACTCCTGTAAGAAACTGACCCCTCCCCCCAGAACAACAGAAGATTCCATAAAAATCTTACAATACTCCAACAACCCAATGAAAACGGCCATACTCCTAAGCATAGCATATTCAAGGCCCAGTCAAATTCACTGATATACAAGTTGAGTTTTTTAAAAGTGGCCCAGTGAACAGCATATAAAAATGAGCATGAAAAGAGATAAGAGTGATCAAAGATCAGTGCAAATAACCTAGAGTAGGTGCTGGAAGTGTCCTTTATTGACCTCGAGGCACGTGTGAAGGCGTGTCCACATGTTCCTGAAGGCACGAGCAAGGGTTTCTGCTGGAATGGCCTGAATGACTGCGTGGACGTTTTGTTGAGGGTCGGCGACTGTGCGCAGATCGTTCTAGTAGACCACATCTTTCAATGCATCACAGATCGATAGGTCTGGCGATCGTGATGACCAGGGCTGTTCTGTTCCTGGACTGATCACATGTTTGGGTGGGAACACTTTCTGGATACGGGCAAGTGTTGCGTGCGCAGAATGGGCTGTTGCACTATCTTGCTGAAAGTAAGCATTGGCACGCTCGTCATCAGTAAGTTGTGCGGCAAACACGTTGAAGATATTGTGCACATAACGGTCACTATTCACAGTTTCATTGATGAACACAGGGATGATGCAGCAGACGGAGACAGCATACCACACACCAATTTTTTGTAGATGCAGTGGAGACTCCATGAATACATTTGGATTGATGGAAGGGGCACATGTTCTATGAGTTGATGTAACCAGACAGATGGAACTACGCTTCATCTGAGATGAACACATAATCATCCTCCAACACCTCCGGAGCAATGGTGCTCAGGAAGCATTCACAAAACTGAACCCTGGCCGGCTTGTCCACATCATGCAACTGATGCACAGTGGTTATTTTGAAGGGGTGTAAGTGTACATCCTGTTTCATGATCTTCATTGCACTTGACTGAGACAAACCCAGCTGCCGAGACAGCCGCTGTGATGGCGTTTTGGGACTGCGTAGCATGTGTTCTTCAGCAGCAGCAATGGTTGCTGTCGTACGGACCGCCCTTTTGCGCACTTTCTTTGCATTCAGTACTGATCTCGTTGCATGGCATTTCACAATTAAGTATAGCATTGCACTCTTAGCAGGAGGTTTTGCAGGCATAGCACCAACTTGAAACTTAATGTGAAACTCATCTATCTGTACCATGACCCATGCCGTGCATAATGCTCTAGCACAAAAATATAATTGTTGCAGAGATAACACCATTTTCGTTGTTTCGCACAAATGACTACCGTGCACACCAAAATCACTTTCTCAACTGCGCAATATCACATGAATGACAAGTCATTTGAAAACTCACTACGCAGTATTTTACGCTACTTTTAAAAACCTCACCCTATGTATTCTCAACACACAGCTGACATTTGACGTTTATCCTTTATTAACTTCTATTCATGATCCAGTTCCATCCAATCACAACATTTGTTATGTTCAGGATCTTATAAACAGCATTGTTATTTCCTCTTCTTATTACTTTGAAAAAGCCAGGAATAAAAGGTGATGCTAGTCAGTTTCTTCAAACTTTCTGTAGGTACGAGGTGTGTTCAAGTTATAAGGTCTCAAAATTTTTTTCTCTGCAGTGAGAGTTTAGTAGAAAGATCCGGATGCTTTTAAAATTTTGCAGGAAATATTTCATCTTTACTAACATAGATGGCAGCACTATACCATGAAGGCGTGAATATCGTGCGTGTCGCTGCGAACGATGTTTCATATACCGTAAAATCTTGAATACACACCCAGGCGTCAATTTGTTTCAATGGTTCGGACCCCCCGGCGGTTAATCAAGACCCGGCGTTAAGGGCTAGTCCCAATAATAGGGTGTCCCAAAACGATTGCGTAAAATTCCCTGACTTTTCCCAGTTTTCCCAGTCGCTAGTCACCTTGCAATAAATCCGACAAAGTTTTGAATTGCAATTTAATAAAAAAATTTTTTTTAGTAAAACTAAAAATTAATAATTAGAAAACATGATCTTCTGGTTCGGAATCACTGGAGAATACTGCCTCATTATTATAAAGTTCTTCATCATCTTCGATCTCTTGCAAGGTAATGGTTTCTGAATCCCGCATAGAATCGCACAATTTCAGCAATATATCTCTGCCAGGATGACATGGCCAATGAACCTGAAAGAGATGAATACAAAGTAAGTCCTGTAAAGTAAGTATGGTTAAAATAGTGTGTGAAAGCAGAAATGGAATTTGAAAGTAGAACCTTACGTTAAAGCAAGAGATTTCTCCATCTTCACTGCCATCTGTTGCGATGGTAAGTCCACAACAACGAAATGACTTTAATATCAAATCTGGTGACAAGCAATTCCAACTACTTTAACCCATTTCACAATGAGCTCTGGTGCAGGTGCCTTTAAATTACCGCCAGGCTTTGTGTACTTTTTTAATCCATCTCCTGCCATCCACTCATCATACAGTTCAGTCATGATTACCCTACCTATGAGAAGTTTGTAATGAGACTCTACGAAGGAGAACTTCTTTATATGCAGAAACAGCATGGGATTGGTCGAAATTAGAATGGGTTAAATGAAGTGACAAATGAGAAGGCATACACATGAAAAGACGTTTAATAATCTGAAAGTGATGGAAAACGCCGGAATTTATATTGATGACCTGAAAAAGACCAGGTGTTTAATCTATGTTTTACACCCCACCCGGCTTTTATTTGAGACCGGCGCGTATTCAAGACTTTACATTACTTAAAATGGCGAAGTTTAGTTTACAAGATCAACGTGTAATCATTCGTTTTCTGCACTTGTGGGGTGAAACACCCATCGAAATTCATTGCCAATTGAGTGAGATATGCGATGAAGGTGTTAGGAATGTTAAAAATGTGCTTTCATGGGTGCGAAAGTTTAAAAAAGGTCGAGAATCATATGAGAAGCTGCCTCGACCACGAACCAGCAGGACGGAAGCCATGATTGCTCGTGTAGAACACGTTGTTATGGAAGATCGCCGCTTAGGTCTGTGTGATATTGACTCTAAACTTGGAATTTCCGTGGGGTCTGTGGAGTCCATTTTGCATGATGAGCTGAAAATGTGGAAAGTTTCTTCAAGGTGAGTCCCACGAATGCTGACTGACGAACACAAGTCTGCGTGGGTGGCATTTTCTCAGCAGATGTTGACACGTGATGCAGCAATGATAAGTGCTTTCTTTTCATCAGTTGTGACAATGGATGAGACGTGGATTCCATTTTTTAACCCTGAAACGAAACGCCGATCTTCAAAATGGAAACACACCGATTCACTGCCATCGAAAAAATTTCGAGTCACAGCCTCTGCTGTGGAAGTTATGGTGGCCATGTTTGGGGACAGCGAAGGCGTAATCCTCACGCATTGTGTATCAAAGGGTACAACTGTTATAGCTAATTCATACGAAAATGTCTTGAGATCAAAATTCCCTCCAGCATTGCATGAGAAACGACCAAACAAGACTGGACAGGTGCCTTTTCTTCAAGACAACACCCCTGCTCATCGGTTTCCTAACTCAGCAGTTTCTTCAAAATAACAACTTTGAGGTGAGAGGAGAAAGCAAACACCTTATTTTCTGTGGATAATTACTTAAGGTACTTACGAGAGTGAGAGAGACACAAACACTTTCCACATTT
>JAHWFO010061346.1:1929238-1944434 GCA_023313115.1 Rhysida immarginata
TTTTAATTCCCTGGCAGAGGTGTCTGCTATTGAGAGGTTTCACTGTAGTAGCATCAGACCATTTTGATTACATGTAGCTCAAAAATTGAAAATTCTCTAATAAATCACTCCAATGAGGAAATTAAGACCTTTTTACAGGTGAGTATTCTATTTGTTAAAGTATTTAATCTTTGTATTGCCAGTTACTTTAATCAAATTCCTGTCAATATTATAAATAAATTAAAACTGAAATAAAATTGTAATATTTTAAATTATATCAGTGCAATGTTAACTTTTAACGGAATAGCATCTTGCCACAACTAATTTATTAACTGTTAAGAGTTTTTTGCAAAACAAACATACCGTAAAATCTTGAATACAGGCCCGGGAATCTGTTTGTGTTAATGATCAGGGGGCCCCCCCCCCCCTCCCGGCGATTAATCAAGACTCGGTGTTTGAAACCCAGTGTTAAGGGCTATTCCCAATAACAGAATGTCTAGCGAAACGATTTCGTAAAATTCCCTGAACTTTTCCCGGTCGCTAGTCACCCTGCAATAAACCCAGTACTTAAAATAAAGTAAAATAAATGAAGTAACAAAAAACTAACCTGAATGGAGAAGAATAACAACCTTGATAACGACAAGCTTCCAAATGATTACCTTATCTATGAGAAGTTTGTAATGAGACCCTACGAACGAGAACTTCTTTATATGCAGAAACTGCAAGGGTAAGGCAGTGTGGGATTGGTCGAAATTAGAATGGGTTAAATGAAGCACCAATGAGAAGACATACACATGAAAAGACGTTTAATAATCTGAAAGTGAGGAAAAACACCGTAATTTATATTGATGACCCAATAAAGACCCAGTGTTTAATCTTAGTTTAACACCCCACCAGGTTTTTATTCGAGACCGGCCTGTATTCAAGATTTTACGGTATTTAAACTCTTGTTTTCATAAACTTTATCTTTAATTATTGACCAATTTCTTTGTTTCTAAATACTTTTTTCTTGAGAATTTTCATCAATAATGAGATATTTTTTTAGTAAATGACATATACTTTGAAAGAATAACAAAGATAGGATAAGAAACCACTGTTCTGTGAAGCGTGATGTTTTCCTTTCACAAATGTACATTTTTTACAGCTATGCTATCTTCTTCAGCATGTGAAAAATAATTACATCACGAGTTTATATACAATGCAATTGGGGTTTATTTTCTTCTTAGAGCTTATCCCATTTTCTTATATGGGGGCCACTGTTCTTTATGAACCATTTCCTAAATGTGTGATTCTCTATCAATCCTACATCTATGTTTTTCTCTTCCATCTCTTTACAGAGGACCCCCTTTCCAGCTTTTCCTTGGTTACCCATTTCCTGTGTACCTGGCAATTCCATTCTCATCACCTTTTTTCCAAGTATTGGTTCTGTCTGTTCATGACAAAACCAAACTATCTAGGTTTCTATTCCTGAATTTTATCATTCATATCACTGACTTTTAATGTACCCCTTATCCAATCGTTCATAATCCTGTCCATCCTTGTCACCTCACATGTCCACCTTGGCATCCATTTTCATCCTGTTCATTTCCTCCTTCAGCAACGACCAATGAAGATAAAATTTTTAAATCCAGGTCAAAATACACGAATGAGCGAAAGGAAGATACACCAAGATAAGGGAGCAGGTAAATACTCATTATTTGATAAATTTAAAACAAGCAGACCAATAAGACATAGTGAAGGGCCCAGATCTGAATTTATTCTTTGATTAGGTGGTTTCCTAGAAATATCCTCAGATTCGAAGAAGTTAAACGTTTTAGAGTTGCTAATTACATGTAAAACTTAAAAATTAAGTGGGATGGAATTGTGGTCGAATTTAATTTTGTGGTGGTCAAAACTAGAATATTGTTTTATCATTAATTAAAAGACATCAGTTTGATAAGTGGTAAAAGCAGTAATACATGTAATATCAAAAAGCTGATTGGTGCTGTGAAAAATCCAATCCCCCTCCAAGATAAATTTTCAATATATGAATTAGTCTGTAATTAATATGATGTAACATGCTACCGTATACAGGTAGATCCCGTTATACGCGATACATATGTTCTGCGAAATTGCTGTGTATACCGAATTCGTGTAAAACAGGTTCCATTTAACATATACTGAATAAAGTTTGGTTCTAATAAGCTGAAGATAGGCTGGTATTTTTCGATATAAGCTTAGAGAGCCTATTCCCCAGTATACCGGTTAAAGAAACTCTGGATTTGTTAGAAGATATTTTATATGAAATTGATTTTAATGATTTCAAAGAATTATTGAATGTAAAACAAATATTAACTTTCTTAACCGAATTATACCTTCAATCTAAGTTACAAAACAAAATCACTGGCCTCTAATTCATTATTTTAAAGACGATTTAACAAAAATGAAAAATCCACTGTCTCAAAAGTTTAGGTAATGGTGTGTATGGGTGTTGGCAAAGAATGAATTTCTATGCAAATTACAGATTTAACAAATGTATGAAATTTTAGCGCTCAGGCTTTGAGTAGAGGTTGTCTTGATCCACTACACAGCAATTGCTGTTAGTAAAAGCTTAGAAGAGCCGTGCCTAAAGAGAAGCAATTCACACCTGGTGAAATTAGAAATGTTTGGATGCTAAAAGCATTTTCTGGAAAAATCTGAACAAAATTGCAAGGGAATTTGGACAGTCTACATCTGCTATTTATAAAATAACAGGTAGAGGTGAGGATTCGAACCCAAAACCTCGATCTGGAAGGCCTAACTATACATCTGGCAGAGATGGTCCTAACTATACATCTGTGGAGCTTGCAAATGACGACTCAACAGGGACTTTCTGTGCTACAAATTTCACATCAGTCCACCATGAAAATATCCAAAGCGTTAGTTCACAGAAGTTTAAGAGCAACCCCAACACTTAAATCGTGTTAAAATAATACGTCAACCACCGTTGAAATTTGAGCATATTCAAGCAGGTCTACGAGAGCACATCCAAGCAAGTCCACGAGAGCATATCCAAGCAAGTCCCCGAGAGCATATCCAAGCAAGTCCCCGAGAGCATATCCAAGCAGTGGGCACGAGAGCACATATCGTGGAAAGATGAATGGCTGCTATGCTTTTTAGTGATGAGAAAAAGTGGAAATTAGATAGTCCAGACGGTTATCGTCTTTATTGGCACGACTTAAGAAAATAACCCAAAGTGCTCTATAATTGGTAATTAGGCAGTAGATTAAACATGGTGTGGGGTATAGTTAGATTTAATGGAGTGACAAGTCTAGCAGTTCTGTCTAGCAGACGAAGTCAGAAGATTGTTAGCGTGTTCTGTCCCAGCCTTTGTTACCAATGGCTGACCTGATCGGAGCACCCACTTGGGTGTTCCAACAGGACAATGCACCCATCTATACATCTCGCAGCAAAAACCATTGGTCAAATTCATTGTAGGAAGCCATCAAGAAGTCCAAACCTCAATCCCATTGAGAATGTTTGAGACATCATATTACATCATATTACATCAGTTTGCTTCATTAGCAGAACTACAGGGTGCGTAAGGTATTTGAGGACAGATTCACATCAGAGATATAAGTCGAGATAATAACTTTATTATAGAAACATATCAGGAGCATACACAAGAAATCGCTTTGTTATATGGCTATTCAATGAATCCGCCTTCAGTTTCTATAACTGCTTTAATGCGAGATCGAAACCGTGCACATGCGTGAATCAAAAGGTCATGGTTCATATTGGTCATTACTCGAACAGTGGCAGCTTTCAATTCATCTTTGGTGTTATGGGGGTGTTCATTGACCTCTCTCTCTACAATGCTCCATATGTAGTAGTCCAAAGGATTCAGGTCGGGGAGTTATGAGGCTAAGGCCTGTTTCACACTACTGCGGACGCTCCACGCGGACGCTACGCATGCGGACTCCACACCCGCATGTGATGTTTTCACAGTCATGCGGATGACTATGCGGACGGATGCAGCTGAAAATAGCAGACCGGTTTGAGGCTATAAAAAATATCCAGGTTTGAGGGTTTAAAAATACACGATGAGCTCCCTGCAATTAAAGGCTATCGCAGCCTATTACATATTCAGAAAAAGAAATTCGCGGACCCAAAGAAGGTTTTGGTTGCTGGAATAATCTGGTAGTTTCTGGCAAACTGAAATAGTTCAGGGTAAACGGAGAGCATTGAGATTGTTTGTTGATATTTATTTTGTACAGTATTCAATCTTGAATAAAGACATGAGCAGTTCAATTTCGGGACCTTTTAAATATTCATCTGTTAATTAGTAAATGAAACATGATCAGAGAAAAAAGCAACTGAACAAAATGCAACTACCTTAGTTCGAATCAGTTTTGAAGTTGCCATATTTTTGAGAAGTTATTTTCATATTAGCTATTGGCGAGTGATTGTAATTTAGTGTCGTTCATTAAAGAAAACTGCAAAATTCAGAATATGAATGCATCCTTATTAATCGATGTTTTCATATAATATAGATACATCGAATGTCTAAGACAAATACTACCGTAATTTCACGCGGATAGCCCGCCTCCCAGATAAACCGCAGGATAAAAAAAACTACCTTCCCTGTAAAAAAATTCTCAGTAAGTCCGCTTCTCAGAAAACCCGCGGAATATCTGAGAGTTCAAGCCCGTGTAAAAAGTGGCTCATTTCAAACTTTTTACAAAGTAGCAATTTAAAATAGTAATTTAGCTACTAATTTTATTATTTACATAGCCATCTTCATTACTTTTATATATTTAATGAAACTTTTATAAATTTATTATTTATGTGTAAATAATTAGAGTAATGTCATTTTAATGAACGAGCGCAACTCCTTATTTCTTCAGCAGCAGCCATGGTTCTATCAACGCACTCACTGCTAAGTGCTAACCAATAGCGATAGAGAGCATTATATGACATCATAACATCTTCAACCAATCGTGAATCGCCAAGTACAGTGAATTCCGGCCGAGCAAATCGCCGACATTAACTTATTAACACGTTTTTTTCTTAATAATTTATGAGTGAAAAGTTATGTCACTGGTTAATTATAGTTCCGAGGGGTTAGAATATTAATTTCAATGTTAGAAAAAGATTGAACAAAGACTCGTTAATTTAAAACCATCCATTCAAAGGCCATCGCGTTTTTATCTACAGCAGAGAACAAAATTTGCTTGTTTTTATTAGGAATAATGCTCCGATGTGTCGGCAATTTTACAATTTTACTTTAGCGTCGTTTAGCCACGGAGGATAAGAAATTTACAATTTCTCTTCATCTGTGTGTTTAGCGATTTTGCTTCGTGGATATTATGCATGGATTACGCTAAAGTAAACAGCTCCACGGGAATGCATCTCCCGTAACAAGTACGAGCTTCTGAATGAAAGTGCTCCTTTTTTTCTCTCAACGCTCTGACAGGGATCATTCTGTGAAACTAATATTGTATCTTTCATAACAGTAACTGACAATCACTTTAATTTTCGACCATAATTATTATGAGGTTTGGAAAAAAAAACCAACAACAGGAAAATGCTAGGCCGTAGCCACCACCGATAAGAACGAGACCAGGGAAGGGGGAGGACCCTGGCCGAAGCCACTGGATATGTAAAGAAGGCCTCGATAAGAAGGACCAGTCATCGGTGGCTACAGCTAAGATTTTAGTGCATAAGTTTTATTTTGATCGTTAATAATAAAATCGCATTCGACAGTGATCGATCGTTAACAAACGTTCATACTGATTTCCAAGCAAAAAGATCGGGAATCACGTGACTGAAGTACTGTGAAAAATGTGTACGAAAGCTCAATCGGTGATTTAACTGTTTATCTTCTTCGTACATCAGTTTATATCACAAGTACAGAACAATCTCTACTCAGTGTTTATTTGCCTGCAGTTGCAAATTTCCAATTTTTTATCGAAGTGTAAGCGAAGGGAAAATCTCTTAAGCCACGCGATTGCCTTTTGTCTCCGAAGCTTTCCAACCCTAACATTTTCTGAAATAACTCATCCGAATTCAATTTATTTATAAATATTTAGATAAAGTTATAATAAATTAGTTTAAACTAACTAATCAATTTCTTATTTACTGATGAAGAGTATAATTGCTTCAAACTAACTAAATAATCCGTATAATTTTCCGATTGCGGAATTGGGAAAGGGTGAAACTAAAAAACGTGAAAACGGCGATTTCGGCTGCTTGTAAGTCAATGTTACTCAAGCGTAGTGAAATCGAAATAAGCGTTATTTACTCATTTTTTGTTCAAAATAACCATCGATTTTTGACTTAAATCTTATTCTGAAGCATTTAATAGATTGTATAGGATGTAAAATCACAGATGCCAATTTATTCATAAACATTTGAAAATCGGAAAATGTCTTTTAAACATCCGCGAGTGTGAAATTTCGTACACTCTATCTACATAACGGCAATTCGTTATAAAAAATGGACCACTGTACTTCATAAATTACTATCAGAAATAAATGGGCAAATTTGTGAAATATATTATTTTGTAAACTTCTCATCTATTTCTGTTACTCATCTTGCCATCTTGCGGAAGTCACTTTATAGGTTTACCATTTATTGCAATTTGGAAAAATTTATTCCCAGATAGTCCGCCTCTCAGATAATCCGCAGAACCATTTTTCAGATGAAAAAAACACAGATAGCCCGCGGGCTATCCGCGTGAAATTACGGTAGTTATTTTCCAAAATACAGGGGAAAAATGAATAAAATGCTAAAAACTTACTTAAAAAACCCTAAAAATACATAAAAATCTAGCAAAAATTCAAAAATACTAAAAAAAACCTACTAGATGCGAAAAATACTCCAAAAATATCCAATTTGGTAGAAAGTATACAGAATCTGAATCTGAAAATCTCTTCGTCTCCAATCTCTTCATCCACATGCGGACTCCGCGTGACTGTAAAAGCAACACAACTTTTAATGGCATTCACTGATGCGGACAGCTTCTCCGCATGCAGACGATCCGCACTACTCTGAAAGCGCCTACATTTACAATTGGACTTCGTCCCTGCGAGTAGTGTCCGCGCGGATCGGACACTGCTGCAGACGCTCCGTACGGATGCTACGCACGTGGACTCCGCATCCACATGTGATGTTTTCACAGTCATGCGGACGACTATGTGGACAGATGCAGCTGAAAATAGCAGAGACCGAGTTGAGGCTATAAAAAATATCCAGGTTTGAGGGTTTAGAAATACACATTGCTGGAAAAATACACATGAGCTCGCTGCAATTAAAGGATGTCGCAGCCTATTACATATTCAGAAAAAGAAATTCGTGGCCGCAGAGAAGGTTTTGATTGCTGGAATAATCGGGTAGTTTCTGGCAAACTGAAATAGTTCAGGGTAAAAGTAACGCATTGAGATTGTTTGTTGATATTTATGTTGTACAGTATTCAATTTTGAATAAAGACATGAGCAATTTAATTTCGGGGACTTATAAATATTCATCTGTTAATTATTAAATGAAACCTGATCGGGAAAAAAGCAACCAGACAAAATGCAACTCCCTCATTTCGAAGCAGTTTTGAAGTTGCCATATTTTCGAGAAATTATTTTCATATTAGCTATTGGCGACTGATTGTAAATTAATGTCGTTCATTAAAGAAAACTGCAAAATTCAGAATATGATTGCATCCTTATTAATCGATGTTTTCATATAATATCGATACATTGAATGTCTAAGAAAAACACTAGTTATTTTCCAAAATACAGGGGAAAAATGAATAAAATGCTAAAAACTTACTAAAAATATAAACCCAATACAAATATCTTGAATAATCCATACCTTTGCCTTACACCAATATTATTTTCTTTCTAAAAGAATATACAATCTCATTCCTACATATATCAAATGTAAACCTTTGATTAGAAATTGGCATACTGAACTCAAGAAATGGATTTTTTCAGTAATTAATATTGACCAATATTTTTTCTCTTCCTGTCTAAATATTTATATTAAAAATTGTAAATTTTGTAAGATTACAGATTTATAGGTTATATTTTTCTTATTATTATATGTTTATTTTTTATTTTCCTTATTTCCTTTTTTCTTTATTTATAACATATCCAATATGAGCTTCGGCTCATGAATAATTTTCTTTCTTGGCCCTTGTCACACTATTCTAAATTTTGACAAACTTTGTATCAACTTTGTATAATTTATTTCAAATTACTTAAATCCTAATCTGATAAATACGATTAAAATTAACAGATTTCATTGTACTTGTACAAGCATTATTAATATATTACCAAATGTGTACAAGAATTACCAATAAATAAATAAATAAATAAATAAATAAATAAATAAATAAATAAATCTAGCAAAAATTCAAAAATACTAAAAAACTCTACTAGATGCGAAAAATACTCCCAAAATATACCAATTTGGTAAAAAGTATACTGAATCTGATAATCTCTTCGTCCGCATGCGGACTCCGCGTGACTGTGAAAGCAACACTACTTTTAATGGTATTTACTGATGCGGACGGGCCATGCGGATGATCCGGACTACTCTGAAAGTGCCTACAGTTACAATAGGACGTCGTCCCCGCGCGTAGCGTCTGCGCAGACCGTCCGCAGCCGTGTGAAACAGGCCTAAAGGTTAGGGGTTACGTGATCTTGGAAGTTGTCGGCCATCCATTCCTATGTCATGCGAGACTGTGCTGGGGCAGACTCTTGCTGAAACACGTAAGGCCGTTGTGTTTTGTTGCGTACCGTGAGTGATATCTGATGTTTTCATGGACAATATTTCTGATTGTTCCTTCCGACATGTGGAGATCTTTGGCAAGTGACCTCATGGATGTTCTAGGATTGTCATCGATAGCCTGCTGCACTTGCTGAATAAATTCAGGTGTTCTGATGATATGAGAGCGTGAAGCATGCTTTTTACGCTTTGCTATTGGTGCAACATTGCCTTATTCGGTCTCCAACTCCTTCCACACTTTGTGGACGAATGATCTTGTGATCTTTAGATCTTTCAAAATGAGTCTTTGAACTGATTCTGGCTTGAGATTATACCAAATATTTTTAATTGCTGATGCTACAGGGTGCGTAAGGTATTTGAGGACACACCTTCGTTTGGCTACTGCTGCACTATAATAAATTGTATGTCTTTCTGTTTCTGGAAAGCAAAATGGCAGACCATCAAATAATACAAATCATGAAGAGACATGCAGTAATCGTGGTAATAAAGGCAGGGCACAGCGATTTAGAGATATCACGCGTGTTAAAGTTTGAAGTATACAAAATAAGAAACTTCACCCTTGTTTATATTAATAAGGACTCTAACCGTTCTCAGACTTTCTTTAAACAAATACGACTCCCATGAGGATCAGTAAACTGAAGTACCACTGTCAATGAATTGGTAATTTACATCCATGTTAATTTGAAGAAAAAGTAACTAAATGAGTACCACTGGGCATGGCTTGAAGTACCACCAGTGTACGCATATCAGAGTTTGAGAAGCACTGCCCTTTTCCATATGTCTGTACTACTGGCTCTCATGTAAGTGTGTGGAAACATCATTCCGTTTCACCATTATTGCTTATCTGATGCTGAATATTATTACAGTCCTGGATAAAACAACACCACCTGAAAGTAAAATCACTTAAATAATTTGTAATTTAGAAGTGCACATCTTATTTATTCAAATGGTTTAAAGAAAAAAAAAATCAATAAATTACAAATAAATTATTTGCAATTTTTACAAAATTAAAAAATTTAATGTTTGAAACAATATACAGAGTGTCTGAAAAGTCTAGCACTATGATGCATATCAAAGTCCAGAGGCAATGCATTAGGTAGAACAAAAACGTCTTATAGCAAAAAGATCATGGGCTTTACATTTCCGACCTCAAAAGTGATCTTCAAAGTCGTCTTCAAGGTCATTCAAAGCGTAACTTTTTCCCTATCAGAGACAGAAGAAAATTTCCAATTACAAACTTGTAGAGCACAGCAAAATTAGTTTAAATTCATGCTTACATTAACTGATTCATAGGAAAATTGTGTGACATAAATGAGGATGAAGATTGGTATGCTACTCATCGTTCCCCCCCCCCCCCCCTTGCAAGATTTCTTCCTTTGGGGGTATTTAAACAAAAAGGTTTATGCCATGGAACCCAGGACACAGCTTGAACTTCAAGGATGAATTGAAGTGGCCATTAGGCAAATTCCTGCCATGACAATGACAGCTGACCAGAAGGCAATCACCTATCGTGCACAGCTATGTCTTGCAGCCAAAGGCCAACACTTTGAACAGACTTTAAAATAACCTATGTTCAATTTTGGAACTCAGGACTTAAATTACATGTGTATTCAACCCTTTTGAGTTTAGAAATAAAAACCTCACTATTGATTTATACCGGTAATTGGAAATTTTCTTCTATCTCTGATAGGGAAAAAGTTACGCTTTGAATGACCTTTGAATGACCTTGAAGATGACCCATGAACCACTTGCTATAAGACGTTTTTGTTCTATCTAATGCATCGCCTCTGGACTGTGATATACATCATAGTGCTAGACATTTCGGACACCCTGTATAAACATCCCTGGAAATAAACTTAAGATCACTTGCAGCAGCATTAGCAAAACTCAAAATTATAACCAGATCTCCTCACACATTTTCTATTGGATTCAGATCAGGACTGCATGATGGCCACTCTAAAACATTAATTGATTGGTATTCTAATTACTGGATGATATATGTATCTGTGTACTTACAGGGTGCGGCAGGTATTTGAGAACAAAACGACGTCTGCAGGTAAAAGGAGCAGACACTTAAGATATCACAGAGCCTTTAATACAAGTTACATTTTACAAAAAGGCTACAAAATACATATCGTTATACAATAATACCACCATCCGCTGCAATGACAGCCTCCATACGCTGTCGGAACCGCTGGCAGGCAGCAATGAGGTATGTCTTCTGGATTTCTGCCATTGCCTCCACAATAGCTGGCCTGAAATCTTCAATGGTGTTGTGTGGATGCTTGTTGGACTCCCTCTCAACGACGCTCCAGACATAATAGTCCAAAGGATTGAGATCAGGGGAGCGGGGGGGGGGGCCCCCCCACATGTTGGAAGGGGTGTGGTCGTGAAGATTCATGGTCATCCATACTTGGGTGCTGTGGGCCTTATGACTTGCAGCAGAGTCCTGTTGAAAAACATACGGCCTACCACGTGCTACAGTAGTAATCCAGGGCTTCACAACTCTTGCCAACACATCGGTATAAGCAGCAGCGTTGACCCTGACAACTTGATGGAAGAAATGTGGAGACATCATGTCGCCTTCATTGCTCACGACGCCCAGAACCATCACTGCGGCTAAAAATTTCGTATACATGACGGTTGGAAATTCCTGGGGGGGGTTTGACACTGTGATCGATCATTTCAGCGGTTCATCTTCTGGTCTTGCACGAAGTTTCTCATCGTAGAAGAACCACAGCATTCCTGGTTCCTCCGGATGCTTCAGCTTGTTGAGGAAGTGCTTGGCCCTGTTCAGTCGATTCTTCTTGATTGTCTTGGACATGAACTGTCCCCTCCGCAACACATACAACTTGTAACGGAGGTCTTCATGCACCACACATCGAATGGTTGCCTCATTAACCTGCAGCTTCCTCCCTAATGCCCTTATGGACTTCCCAGGGCCCTCATCAATTGCAATTTGGACAGAACGGATAAATTCCGGCATCCTGATATGGTCCGAGTGCCGACAATGTCGTTTCCTCTGTGAAATGGTTGGCACATCACCACTGGCAGCGTCCAGTTCTCCTCGAGCTTTAAACACGAAGGAACGGGCTGCTTTCAGGAATGCAGCAATCTCGTAGTCGAAGTGTCCTGCAGCCAAGGAGACGATGACAGCATGTCGCTTCATTTGCTGGGTTATCTTTAGACCCGCCATGTTTATCTGTCTCGTTTCGGAATTGTTAAATACAGTGGTCGCCTCTGAATGTAGCCACCTTTAATATGGCCACCTGCTTTTTATGGCCACTCCAGTTCTGTCCGGAATTTTCTAACTGTTTCCTATGTAATATCCTCTGTAACACTCCGCTTAATATGGCCACTTTTTTCAGAGGTAGTTCACGAATTCTACTTTTTCATCTCATCTTACTTCAGATAAATGAACACTCCACTTATAATATCCACTTTTCATTTCCCTCTAAGCCAATGGGCTGCTGCCCAAAATTACAGATTGTACTGATTGGTCAATTACATGAAAGCTGCAAGTGAAGGGACAAGCAGAAAGTGTAAGTGAAATGGAAAAGATGCTCAAGTTGAAGGTCTTTTAAGGAACAGAAATACTCCAGTGAACGTTCCTCTCTTATGTCAAAAGGCTGATGAAATTGCATAAACATTAGGCCATACGGGCTTTACGGCAGGTGAAGGCTGGTTTCATCGCTGGAAAAAACACAATGGGCTAAGCTTCATGAAACTTCATGGAGAGGCTGCTGATGCCCTTGTTTATTGCAACTTGGAGGGACAGAGAGAAAAACTTCTTATCATTAAGTCAGAATTTCCACGCTGCTTCAAAAATGCAAAAATTTCCTAAATTTTTACGAATTGTCTACCAATGCATGGACGACGTCAAGAGATCTGGATTAATTGACTAACTCAATGGAACAAGCATCTTAGAAGCGAAGACAAAAAATTAGTCTTTTAATTGACAACTGCAGCGCCCATGTTCATGTTCCTGATGACCTACCCTACATAGAAATCATACAGTTTCTACCCAACACTACTTCACTAATGCAGCCAAGGTTGTCAAACAGACAGTAGACAGTATTTTAAATAAACTATTTTGACAAGATGCTGTATGTGTATAAATGATTATTTAAGCAAACAAACTTGTCTATATGTAAGCTCTACTTATTGGGTAAAAAAATAAGTACAGTCCTCATCCGATAAGTTAAACCTCGACCTTGAAGGGCTAGGATTATTCTATTGCTAAAATGGGAGGCAAGAGGATGAAAAAAAATCTGATGTATTGCAGGGAAGTACTAGTACTACATCAGAAATTTTTTCATCCTCTTGCCTCCCATTTTAGCAACAGAATAATCCTAGCCCTTCAAGGTCAAGGTTTAACTTATCGAATGAGGACTATAGTTCTGGTAACCTCGCTTAAAACAGCCACCGGTTAATGTGGTCACTTAAGCATGGTCCCGAGGTGGCCATATTAAGTGGCGACCACTGTACTATGGCATATTTACTATTACGTCTTACTCACATGTTTTCATATACCTGCTGCACCCTGTATGTACAGGGTTTGGACAAAATAATATGGACACCTTTGATTTTAGAAGTTTTGTAAAATATCTAGAGAAATACTTGACAAATTATCCTGAGACTTCAGGAGTGTAAACAGTATGTTACACCTCATATGTTTTAGTGAATGTTTTGTCCCAAAGGTAAATAAGGGACCAGCAACAAATTGAAAAAAATTTTGTTCAATCTGTTTGGGATCGCCCTGTAAAAAATAATACTGAAATTCTAAAACGTCATAAGTGTCTATAGAGTCGTCCATCAACCAAGTGTGCATGTGTTAATTCAAAAGGTAATTCTCGGATAACTTCAATTCAAATGGTGAATCAAATGTGATGTTTAATCCAAGAATTTGGTAATGGTGAATATGAAATGTAGCGCTGATCGCAGATTCGAATGTTAATGATTGGTGGTGAATCCTGCCATTAATTTTCTGATTCCAAATTTTAATATCTTGATGAGAAACTACTGGAAAATTTGCATTTTTATAGATGCATTTCTTATATGGTAAAATTGAAAATAGGTGTATTCAGCCATATTTTAAAAATTTTCTAAAAGTTTTCATTGTCACAGATTGTTATTATAATAATAACTGTATTACATTGTATTGTAGCAACAAGCATCTCTCATACATGATCTCTATAGAAGAGGGTAAGGGAAAGAGAAATTGCTCCCCAAAGGGCAAAGCCCAAAACTATGTTAACATGTGGATTAGATCTAAATGTTGGCAAAATTAAAAACATTAGTCGAAAAATCATAATAGTTATATAACTGCATTAATTTAGTCACATGATCAATCCATCCTGCTGATAAAGACTAGATTGTGGTGGATAATTTCAAGCTTCTTTCCTAGTATCTCTTGAAGTATGAAGTCCTATTGGGCCAATAGATATGGCGATCAATACGACCATTTAAAATATTAGCAGGAAAATTAAATAGATAACCAGTTACAATTATATCAAGAGAACGCAAAACAACTGGGTCCCTGTTTATTATTATCTAAATTATTAAGTTTTCTATCGCTAAACTTGAACAGTGCATAATGAATATTCGATAGCTTGATAAAGTAAAACTTGGAACAAATAGGAAGACCATTAAGAATTTAAGGCAAAACAACACGTAAATATATTTAATAAATAATGCTGGCTTCGATAGAAGATGGCAAGATGTTAAGATGGCCCACTCGCCTCTTCACCTCAAGATATAAATGATCAATATGGCTGTGGAAGATACCATTTGAATTAAACCAAAACTCCAAGGTCTCTGATAGAAGAGTCAACAGTGATTAAAGTGTTTCCTACATCTATCTTTTCTGTTCCTCTTTACTTTTTCAGTGTTGAGATATTAAGTAAAGTTACTTAATATCTCAACATATAGATATAGTTCTATTGGATCTGTTGGAAAATTACCCTAGCAGGGGATCAGCCTACTGAGGCTTTGCTTGGTCTTCCAAGCTTGTAGCAAAGGGACAAACACAAACATTCATGCCCTCAGTGGGATCCGAATCCGAGAATAGTTGGTTTCGAGAGCGACAAGACCTGCATCTTAATGTTCTCAACCACTGAGCCGACATGTTTCCTACATGATAATGAAAAATTATTTTCATTGTTTTACGGGAGAACTGGATGATTTTATATGTAAATTGATCTTCAAACTATTGTCAGAACACCAATATTATTACAATTAATAATCTAATAATAATAATAATAATAATAATAATAATAATAATAATTATTATTATTTTTCAAACATGTTGGTCTTAGTTGTTTGTAAAAAACATAAGTATATGGGTCTTTAAAACAAAAAGTGATTTTACGACATAGAGTCGATGCATTTCAGCCGTGGCTTTCTTCAGGGCTGTGTGTATAATGATTAAAGAAGCTTAGAAGAACACTCGAGGGGGAGAGAGGGTTGGGGTAGG
>JAHWFO010061346.1:1951575-1976250 GCA_023313115.1 Rhysida immarginata
CCCCTCCTGCCTAAGCTGGAGTTAAAACCTGCTTGGTTGTGAAGGTTCCTTTTTTCGTAGGCTATTGCTTCCCCAAAAAACGCTTGCCCCGTAGACTCGTTAAAATACATACATACATATATACATTGTGCTTTATATGTATAAATATATAGAGTAGAATTAATTTCTTTTTTCTATTAATAAAGACCCCCCCCCCAACTCTAGCTCCTGTTTTCTGTAGATGAGGAGTGGCGTCATTCACGTAATGATTTTTGGTTGATTGCCAATACATATGTTCATGCTGCTAAAAGCTTTTACTGATACATTGGGTTGCAACAGGATTCAGGCACACATGTAAATTTTTAGCCTTTTTTATTCAAACCACTTCAAAAGACATCAAAATACATAGCAATCGTCAACAATAAATATCGCAATAAAGCTGCAAGCTTCCGAGAGCATGAGTTAAGCAGCAATTATCTTAACATTAATCTTAAATTTAAACTAAAGAAATAAAGAATTATTGATCGGGCACCAATTCTCCTCCCACCAGTAACATTACTAGGTCACTCTAAAAGTTGGTCCAGACAACTTCCTGACTGGTCTTTGAAACACTCAATTCACTGTCTTTACGTCCACTATACGAATTTGTCCATCTTGTCCAGGGAAAGTATTTACCGGGTGTTTCAAAAATAACCGATATATTTGAAAAATCAATAAAAACTAAACTGGCAGCGATAGAAATACACTGTTTGTAATTTCGAAAGTTTGTCTGCCTGAAAATTTACTGTTGTCCCAAGCATATTGCAACACACGGTGTATTTCTATCGCTGCCCAATTAGTTTTTATTGATTTTTCAAATATACCGGTCATTTTTGAAACACCCAGTACAATAAGTCCTTTCGGCCAATTATTTCGGGGTAGATTACCATCACTGATAAGAACAAGATCTCCTTTCTTGACTTCTTTAGGCTTAACATACCACTTTGCCCTCTGGGATAACAATGATAAATATTCCCATAACCACCGCTTCCAGAATTGATCCGCTAGGCCTCGACTCTATCGTTTCCTGACTGAAAGATCTTAACAGTAAATACTCCAGCTGTCTGTTTCACGCTTGTAGTTGACGTGAAAAAACAATTTGGAGTCCAAGCTTCTATATCGTTGTGGTCTGTAGAAACGAACGTTATTTATTTATTTATTTATTTAATTAATTAATTAATTTATTTATTTATTTATTTGTAATTTTGCAAGCAACAGGCTATGACAGCCCAATAACAGCTTACAAGAATAAAAGTAATACAATATAAAAAAGAATAAATATAATATTATTAAATATAAACAAGGAAAATGATCATAAGATAAATGTAATATTTCAAAATCATTTTTAACATAGTGATTATAATTTTAAAAAAAATTTAAATAAAAATTGTAAATTAGACAGTAATTAAAAGAATAAATGTAAAGATATTAATCAGTATATCAAGGTAAAGAATGATAAGATAAGCGGTATGTTCTGAAGTATGGTCTGCTTATATTGATCATAACTCTCATAAAATTTAGATCTATTATATCAGACATGATGTTACAAAATTTAAACATTCTATAAAAAGGGAGATTGCTTATAATGGTTTTCTTTGGAAAAGGTAAATAAAATATGTCGTTGTTCCTAGAATTTTACTTAGGTACACGTAGATTAACAGAATGTAGAAATTTTGAAGAATAAATTATATGATTAAGTAATAAACTAGAGGATACTCTTTTACCACAACAAGAGAAAAAGAAATGAAAAATAATAAATGAAAAATAAGGCAAAAAATAATAAGACAAAAAACAAAAGAACAAGGAAAAATTCGACCTGTAAGCGCTTTTCGAAAGCCTTGCTTTCATTGTTCAGCAGCCCAAGGGAGAACACGGAGTGAACTGAAAGCAAGGCTTTCGAAAAGCGCTTACAGGTCATATTTTTCCTTATTCTTTTGTTTTTTGTCTTATTATTTTTTTGCCTTATTTTTCATTTATTATTTTTTCATTTCTTTTTTTCTTGTTGTGGTAAAAGAGTATCCTCTAGTTTATTACTTGACTATTTCTATCCACTTAAGATTTTACTCCATTATTCGAAATTATATGACGGCATAATTTAAAAAGCTAACAGAGATCAAGTATAATTCATCTGTTTATTAAATTGTCACATTTAAAAACATTTTGGAGATAAGTATTAAACACATATTATTAAAAAAAAAAAAGTAGGATGAAAAAGTCTAAAAAGTGTACGTAAGAAATCTGACTGTACTTTTTCTAAACATAATTGCATTTTAAAATAACATAAGGAGACCAAACAGCAGAGACATATTCTAATGTAGATCTGACTAAGATTTTAAAAAGCAAACTAGAAAAGTCACCATTATTAAAACTTAAGGAATTTCTAATAATAAAATACGAAGCTCAATAGGCCTTAGTTATTGGTCGACTTATTAACTATAGCGTCTTCCTTGGCAAATACAGTCAACATCATTTTGTCTGTCATAACTCAATTCTCATAATGGCTTTCATTGTGGTTTTTATTGACTTCATCAGTCGTTTCCAAGGTCTCCGAAATGAGGCGAACTTGATGGTATGAAATGCCACTCCACATCATGTCAAGCTAACTTTCAATGAATTTTATCTTGGTCCATCTCTCGTAGGCACTGTTTCAATTCTTTATTGGCTGCTTTCAAATTTGTCCTATTGACCGGCCAAATCTGTTTAAAGTCTCCTCTTTTACAGATGAAATGTTCTAGTGCCATAGTACACCTATCTGTGGTGAGTGTGGGCTACTTCTAAATGTATTGCTCTCACTGATAAACAGTTGACAATCACACAGTATCATTTTAACTTTCTTCTTAAGTAGACGATTTCAAATGAACCAAAAAAATTATACCAACATTGGTAAATTGGCGGCTACATCGTATCACTCGAAATTCGGGTAATTGTGCCATTTGCGGGTTGAACCCTTTGTCATTTTTCTAATCAGCAGTTTGGACCACTCCTCCAGGCACTCCTTACGGCTCTTCACATATCCAAAACCCAGTAAAGCTCTGGTAATTCTTTACATATTGCTGCTTGTCCGTGACGACCTATAGCTTTATGATAATAGCCTAGTAACAGCTTCGTCCAGGCATGCTTTGGATGTAGAATAATTGGCCTTTTCACTTCGTGACATTTGGCTCGCCTGCTTTATTCTGCAGGGTGTCTGGAAAGTAACTAAATATTATTAAATGGCTGTAGAATTTTTAATGTCGATGGAATCATTATGAAATGTGTGGGTGTATGTAAAGGTCATTCAATAGGCTTTTAACTTCCGTGCATCCTTAGTACAGATGATGGCCATGAGAGGAGTACATGCAACAGTTGCAAAGATGGCCGATCGCCTGTCTATTTGTGAGCGAGCGCAGATCGGTGCATCCTATAAAGTGTGGAATTTCGTTGTTCTTGTTCAGAGAAGGTGGCGCACTGTGAAGGGTAGGAATGCCACAATTCGTCCAGAAATATTAAAGAACTGCCACAGGAAGCTAATGACCACAGGTTCAGTAAAGGATGTAGAAAGAACTGGTCATCCATCCACATCTCGGTTTGACGATAATGTGGCGATTGTGCGGGAAATGTTCGATCGTAGATCGTCTAAATCAACATGTTAGGCAGCATGTGAAAGCGGACTCACAAAGTACACAGTTTTGCAGGTGTTGCATAAGGAAATGAATTACCGAGCATGGAAACCCCATTACGTGCTGCAGTTGACACCAGAAGATTGTGATCGCAGAATGGAGTATGGGGAGTCGATGTTGTGTTGGCATGAAGATTGGCCTCAATTGTTTCACAACATCCTTGGAGTGATGAGGCTGTATTCCATATGGGAGGTTTTGTCGGTCGACACAATTGGCATTATTGGGTGTCACAAGATCCTCATATGACGATGGAGAAGATGTAGTCTCATCCAAACGTGAGACTGTGTGGTGTAGAATGACAGCCACAAATGTCACCGGGCCATTTATTCTGCATGACACAATGAATGCAGAACACTACCGTTAGATGCTTGAGGATTACGTTTGGCCCACGATACCTGGATGGGAAAACATCAATGAGATTATTTTCATGCAAGACAGTGCAAATGTTGTGCATGCATGGCTGGAAAGAAGTTTCCAGACCTGACACCCTGTGACTTCTTTTTATGGGGCCGGGCAAAACCTCGCACACTGGAAGAATTGGAAGCACAGATTCAGGACGTTATCACCAATGTCCCATGCAAATTCCTCCAGAAGACCGTGGATTCCATTCCCGGCCATTTGAATAAATTGGTCGACACCACAGGTGCCTACACTGAATTTTAAGGTACGCATCTGTATTCCCATATAACAATTGTAACGCTCTTCCGAAGGTAACAAAAAAGAACTTTCTTTTTTTGCAATAAAATTTTTTTTTTGTGCCTAAGAATTAATTGAAGTGAAAAGTTTATTTTAATTCAAGTTTCCTAATGAAGAGCAAATTTAATGTTTTCGCTGCGATGTTTATTGTTGGACTATTAAGCTTTCCTAAGTTTACTACTTTTGGCATTTGGACTTCTGCTGAAGAACCCAGTAGTAAAACCTTTTATTTATTTGAATTTTTCTGAAAGGGATAAATTGTCTTAATTTTTAAGCCTTTTCAGTGTCAATGGTGTTGAAGAAACAATGCTCAAGACTGTCTTCTTGTTGTGCATTTTCTTGTTATGCATCTTTGTGTGAAACGTGCCGCGCTCCTCATTCTCTTTCTGATGTAGGTTGCTTCAAACTATTTTTACTTAGACACACTTGCCCATCCTATTTCAGCCAGAACACTTTTTCTCTTATGACCAACGACTAGCCAGTCCCCATGGATCCTGTTACACCGGGTGGTAGTCGGAAAGTCTCTCAGCTTCCGCGACGAGAATAATTACTTTATTCTCTGTAAGTAATTCCTTCTTAGCCATGTAACCCTTACTACTTCTTTTGCATTCGATTTGGATGACGTCTTCGAGGATGAAAACAATCCCTTGGTCATGCGTGCTTTTGCCCACAAGCCTGCGCATTCCAGTTCAAGGTAAGTGCAATACTTTTGTTGAGCTTTCCGCATAAATAAACTACCCTCCGGCATGATTTACTACTGAACAGAAAACTAATGTAACACATCGGAGGACCAACAACTAAAACCAGCTGAGTTACCCTTTTGATAATTCTTTTACAATTTTTTTATTACACACGTTCCTTATTACGGTTTAATGATTAGCTTTGTGCTTAATTAGTTCGAAAAATGTACTGCCTCGTACTATTTCTACTTATAGTGCATCGGGAACCGGAGCTGTCCAATATAGCTGCAAATACAGGGATGTCACTGCGCCAGTATGATGTCAAATGGGCATATCTTCATGCACCAATAGACCACACAACCTATATATCGCCAACCCAAGGGATTATCAACGCCAGTTAATCACGTCTGCAGATTGCGTAAATCACTTTAAGGTCTCAAACAAAGTGGAAGATGCTGGTACATAAAATTGTGCCAGCTTCTTACCCGATTAAAATTCACTCCATTCAGAGCAGATGACTGGTTTTTTTTGACTACGCTAATGCTAGGTGCACCATTCTCTTAACAGTCTACATGGATGACATCGTGGCAGCAACAACAAATGTCTTCATACTGACCTCCATCATATACAAAATGAAGCAAGAAATCGACCTCGTGGAGTTGGGAGTGGTAAAACATCTGCTGGGTATGCATGTGTCAAAAGTGAACGGTTCTATTCATCTGTCACAGGCACATTATATCAAGCAAATCCTACATGATTATGGACTTCAAGACACCAAGCCAAAGACCATGCTACTAAGTCCTCATGTAAACCTGGATGATACTGCGGACTCACAACCGGTTGATTCTACCCATTACCAATCTCTTCTCGGTTTTTTAATGTATGTAATGACTTGCTCGCGGCCGGATATAGGTTTCACAATCACTAGGCTGTCGACATATGCTAAATCGCCTACACACTTGCATATGACTGCTCTTAAGGGCATCGCTTCTTATCTTAAACACAACTGCGACACATCACTCGTTTTTACCCTATCTACGGGTCCTTTGTGCGCATTCGCTGACGCTAGCTGGTGTATCACCCGACAGAGTAAAGGATACTCTGGAATTTTGATCAAAATGGGGAAAAATACCATAACCTGGTCCTCTAAGAAGCAACGTTTAGTCACCCTGAGCAGTTGCAAAGCAGAAATAATCGCTATAAATGAATGCGTGAAGTCACTGAAATGTCTTTGGGACCTCATAACTGAGTTAGGGCAAGAGGAGTTTATTTCTTTTCCCACAGTCATTTATACTGACTCAACGTCTGCCATAGCATATCTGGGAGCATTAGAACCGAAGATTAGGACAAGACACACCTTGAGATTGCATAATTTCATCGCATAAGAAATTAATCTTTAGAATGTGATTCTTACCTACTGTGTTTCCCCCGACATGCCGGCAGACGTACTAACTAAACCTTTACCTGCCCCTGCTTTACCCAGATTCCTGGAATTGTTATCTTTCTCTGAGCAGGATAAGCAATTGTTTATGTTAAATTACTTAACTTATTGGTTTGCTAGCCTACACGAGGGTATTTACAAAGTTTATCTTGTTCCTTTAAACTTCGTAATTGCAAAGTTATTTACTTTGTGGGATGAGAGGGATTCTAACATAATATTTTTTTGTTAAATGACTTTAGGTTTAAAAATCACAAAAGGATTTTTTTTTTTTGGGTTGTTCTTACCTTCCGTGAAGTCAGTAACCATTTTTTTTTTTACATTTGTTAACGTATTATACATTTAATATGTATTTTAATTTTGTATACCAAAATGCAAATATTGTTCTTTTGCACATTTTTTTTGCTAAAATACAAGACATACTGTGTGCGCTCACAAATATGAAAAAAATAACATAAATAATAAATGTTATAAATGTTTCTTTGCTTATTTTAACTTAGATAATTTTTTTTATCCGAACTTGTATATGGAACTGGAGTATACGCCATTTTTTTTTTTGTCTTAATCAAGGAAATTACTGGGGACTTTGTTTGGGGAAACTCAGATTTTTTGTTGTAAAAATAGATTTAATGATATTTGTTTGTAAATTGATTATTCTCTTTTTTATTTAAGTTTTTTTTAGTTTGCAGACAGTGAGTGTTGAGTTTATATTGTTTAAATAAATGATAATAAAAATCTACACGTGATAATCGCTGTCTGTTGCAGTTGTCCCTCTGTGAATAATTTTCGTGACCACAAGGATGGTGTGTCGCACTGTTGTTAGTGTTGTTTTTTTTTTATTCAGACAGACTACTTCCAGCTTTGGGGTTGACCAGACCTACTCCCTTTTTGGTCCTCCACGTCTTTACCAGCGCAGCCGTGGCGTTCAACTTTCATTTCATTCCATAGGCCTTCAGTTGTTTCTTTAAACATGGGAACCGACCATCTTTTTTTGGTCCAGTCGTTAACTGGCGAAAGGTTCCAGTGCCTTGTAAACTGCTCCTACCCTGCCGCTCGATGTTTAGCTTGTTACTATTGACTCAGACAGGTGAAATTCTCACTTTCTTGCGGTATCCATGATTTTCTATCGAGCAGCATTCATTGCGGATTTACTCATAAGGTAATAATGAAATTTCTTTTGATACTATTTCAATAATAACGTGTATAAGGAACGCCATGCTGCACATTTCCGTTTTGTTTTTAATAATTAATTATTTTTTCGTGGTCTTTCTTTAGACGTAAATGGGAATTTGAAATGGGATTTCTCATTCCTTTTAGGGAATTAGTCTGTTTCAATGTATATTTAAATATTTAAACTCAATTCGCATAATGTAGTGATTAATATTTCTCATTACAGTATTTTGCTGTATTAATGTACATTTAAATATTTTTTTTTATTATTTATTTCGAGAAATATTTTCTTTTGCAATGGAGATCACAATGCCAATTCCTCAATTGAATGATTTTGTATAGAATATTCCTTTGTACAGAATTTTTTGCATTTCATAAATATAATATCTCATTCTTGAACCAAAAATAAAAGGTTTTTTTTAAAGAGCACGTCTATTCTTATGTTTGGGGTTCTTTTAAGTATCACCTCTTAAATTCTGTTCTATTATTGCTTCCCCCTCTGAACAAATCTCACTTTTCTAATTTAAATCCAGAAACAAGAAATTAAATAAACTGTTTACAATGCATCCTACTTATTTGATTCTAAACCCAAAAGTCACTATTTTTGCAATAATAACGAACTTGACAAATCTTAGTCAATTCCCAGATAGTAATACAGTAAAGTCAAAACCTGACAATCCAAAGTTAATAGAACCTCAATACAAATAAAACGAATTACTAAATTCCATCCCTAATCATCTTACAATTCTTAACCATCTCACTAATACACTAAAGCAAAAGCCACACTCTATTAATCCAGCTAATAACAGTATATATCCCATTTAAATTCACACCCTCTACAAAAATATATATCCAAAAATCTAATTTCAAAGAATCTATCTATATAAAGAAGGATGTTTGTTTGTGGGTATTTAATACAAATCTACAGTTTTATTCCGATCTTGATGAAATTTTGCATACTCGACCTTCAAAGCATGAGGAAGGTCACTGTCTACTTCAGATTTAGAAAAAATAATAATTATTGATAAAAAATCGTTGTTCATGGTTATGGCAAGGCATATTAATGAGAAATATCTCATGACCAAAAATCTCATAACCAACAATCTGCACGGACCAACAATATATCAGGTTGTTGCAAAAGCTTTTTCCGTATTTTTATTCCAACACAAAAACGATTGAACTTGAATGACAGATTCAGCTCATGCAGATGCCAGGCAATGGTAAATCTTTGCGCTTTTGTAAAAAGAGGTTCCCTCGTTTACCATTGGCCGTCTGTTTCGTCTCGAGTCCGCCTGGTCGTGGGTTCGAATCCCCCGGTGGGCATGGATGTTTGTGTTTGTCCCGGGCTGCGTACAGATATAGCTTGTGTAAAAGGCGCAAAATGACCTTAGTAGTCGACGCCTTAATTTCTAGAAACCCCCTCAGTCTCTGTTTCGTATTCGGACTTGATTGAGGACCGGTGACCCCTTTCTCCTTTATATAGGACTTGCGCTATGTACCAAATTACTCATATGGCATTGAATAATGAACCTAAAGGGTTCGAAATACATATATGTCTAATTAAAATTCTTTTTGTGGACAAGAGGTTTTCCTTTGTGGTTATTTTGTCAGTCAATATACTCAACTCGAGGGCCCCAATATGTGAATTAATCAGTTGTACTTATCTTTCTTACCGCCAAAGCATGTGCTGTTGAATTTTCCGATTCGTTGCAAAACACACAACACACAGATATTAGGAAGTGTCGTCACATTGTTTCTGTAATGTGCACTTGGAACTCTGCTTTCTGAGACTTTCGGTGGATTTATTACTCCTCGCGTCGACCAGCTCCTGCAGTGATCCAATATGGTGTTGCCGTCGTTGTGCTCATTAGCTTGGCCCTTGATGAACCTTCTGCCGACAGCCCTGCTCGTCGGCTTGCTCGGAATCAGCTTGGCCTCCACTCCAAGTAACAACCACAAACTGGCTTCGGGCCTCACGGTGTAGTACTCAGTCGTCGGCGACAAATTATTCGTTATTGCCTCGACTAGCTGAGCACTCATCTCCCACCTTGAAGCTCTTCCGGCAGTCTCTTCAACTTGCTGTCGCTATCACTGCATTCGACTCGTCTCTCTTGCTCCCTCCTCGGTCGGCTGCTGACAGCCTCTCCGCCGGGTGGGAAAATGCACGCTTTCGTACAGAGATCTCCGAGTACTTACGGAGATCATTAGCTCATGTCCCGGGAAAGAAGGAGAAAACCAATGGAGAGAAATTTTCGTTTTCCTTTCCTTTTATATCGAAGCTTTTTATCAATCCCGTTTTACCAATTATCTCTTCAAATTGCCATAAAAAAACAACAACAAAAAAACGACATTTCTAACATCAAATTTTTGAAGGAAAAAAACATCAAATAATAATGTTCCGCCGTTAATCCGAAGCATTAATATCAGGTTGTTGCAAAAGTTTTTTCCGGTTTTTATTCCAACACAAAAACGATTGAACTTGAATGACAGATTCAGCTCATGCAGATGCCGGGCAATGGTTGAAAAGTGAACCTTGAACTGTTCTGCGAGTTCCCTCGTTGTTACATTGTGATCTTCATCAATTGCTTGGCGTAGATCACCATGTGAAATCATGATTGGTCGACCAGAGAGGTGCATCTTGAAGAGTGTTATCTCCGCGTCTGAGCCGGCGATACCATTCTTCTATTGTACGTAAACTAACAGTGCCATCACCTAAACGTTGGCAAATGTTTCGGTGACATTGCGCAGCAGTGATCTTTCCAGAATACTCATAGCAGATTATTGCTCGAATATGCTCGTGTGAAAGGTCCATTTCAGACCGTTGATGGCACACACAGATGTATAGTCAGAAAGTTGATTCTTGGATGTAATATACCAACGATATTCAGGAATCGAATGCAATAATTTGTTTGAAAACATATGAACACCTTCCTCTGAAAATGAGCCCTTCTTGGGCAAGCATTCTAGAACCGGAAGAAACTTTTGCAACAACCTGATATATCTCATGACCAACAATGCAAGGCAAAGTACAGGGTGTCCCAAAAATGACTGATGGATTTTGAAAATCAGTAAAAAAAATACGGAATGTGATAGATATGTATCATTTGCAGCCTTATGCTTAGGAAATCAGGGAATTTTATCCCACCAAATTTCAAATTTATTTAACATTTTCACCACAGGTGGCGCTGAAAACTATGAAAAAATAAAAACCGGTAAGAAAATGTTGCAAGGACTGTTGCAAAAAACTAAACAATGACATTTTCAATGTAACCCCCATTTGCTGTAACAACGTGGCGCAGTCTCAGGCAAAAATTTGCAGACATCTGTTTTAACTATACCTGTTACAGATCGCCTGCAGCGCCACCTGTGGTGAAAATGTTAACTAAATTTGAAATTTGGTGGGATAAAATTTCCTGATTTCCTAAGCATAAGGCTGCAAACGATACATATCTATCGAATTCAGTCTTTTTTTTTTTTATTGATTTTCAAAATCCATCAGTCATTTTTGGGATGCCCTGTATGTGCAATATAGATAAATTTCAACTTGTAGTAATGCATAGAATTCCTGTTATTCAGGCTTTACTTAGAAAAGAGAGTTCTTAATACTTAATTTCTTGAAAATCTTTAAAAATGATCAATAACTAGAGATAATGGAGAGTTAGCAGACTATTGAGAAAGAGTGGAAAGATGACAGAGGAAGCACTCCTTTATTTCCCTGCTGTATTGAGCAAATGGTAAGGTTAGGTTAGGAATTCAGTTTTGAATCCAGTTTCACACGGGCAATTATATGTAGCTTGCTCAAGAATCGGCACCTCAGATAATTTGTTTGTTTACGCCCGGACGGACAAACGAAAACATAGTGTGCCATCAAGCTTTAGTGTAAAAGCTGGGATATAAATAAAATTGTCAGGAGAGCGCATTCGAACCTCAGCTGGCGAGTCCAGGCAGCAGAAACCATAACAGTCTTTTTTATATACCTGCAGGTGTTTAAGTGAAGCAAATCAACATCCTTCTTGAGGTTGTTTTGCTTAACCTAAAAACTGTAATTATCCTGGGCGACGCCGGGTACCCCAGGTAGTTATTAATAATCCCACATAAACATTAAGAATCAAAAGCTAAGCAATTTTCAATTCAGGTATACCATTAATTCCTTCAAACTGATCATTCAAAATAATACATAAATTACCACGTGGTGTCTTTCCATAATAAGAGAAAGTTAGGCGTAACCAAAGTCTACATCAGCAAAATGGCAGGAACCATGTCCGACGAGAATGCGCCTGTTCCGTACTCCATAGCATTCACATCTTCTTCGTCTTCCTCGGCCACTTCCATACCGTCCACTTCTAAGCTGTCCAACACATCTCGACTCTTGATCTTGAATGCCTCTTGCTTGCTGCGTCCTCCTTTTATATCCCAGGATGGCTCAATGCTGCCTCCTGGTGGTGGTGTGGGTGAAACTGTCACTCCTCTTCCGTATTCCAAGCGAGTCACTTCTAGGCTCTAGTAGCAATGAAGTCATCGCCAGCACACTGGTTCAAAGCGTGGGCGATTCTCTAACAATAAAGATCTTTCCTTACAGCCGATGCAGTCTCTAAGATAAATTCTTACATGTTTAAATTCAAATACAGGATAAAATCAGTAGGTACAAAGCTCTGAATCTTCAAATAATCGAATACAATTATGATTTTACAGCAATAAATCCAACACAATTTAAGGCTGGGTAATTAACAGGATTTAATGTCCGACAAAAGCACAAAAGGAGTTTCTGTCCAAACAAAGACTGAAGAGAAGCCTGTGCCTAATTGACAACAGGGCTGAATACTACATCGGAATTCAAACGAACTCTATTACAAAATGGACATCAGAACGTGTCATGTAGTCCTTTTCTAAGGGAGGACTACTGTAACCCTTTACAAAACTTACTAATAACACCGAACAAAGAAGTAAAACTAAAACTAAAAGAAGTAAAACTAAAAAGTAACAATATCACAGGTGCGCCTGCACGGTGCACAGAAGGTTCCTGGTTCGAACTGAGGCTGTGGAATTTTTTTTCCTATTTTTCATCAATTATTTAAACATTTGAGGTTTGGCGTGAAAAAAAATCCTCTTAGATCATTCTTTATTTACTCTTCTAATGACTCGCTTACAATTCCAAATGTATAAGATGTTGCATTGTCGTGCTAGGAGATGCCATCATGCCCAGGAAAAACAAGAATCAGTATGTACTTAAATCGATTCATATTGTTATCCACAATGACGAGTGTACCCAGAAAATGCTAAGAAAACATTCTGCAGACCATAACGCTGCCTCTGCCAGCTTGTTGCCATCCACAAATGGTTGAAGGGTGTTTGTTTTCTGATGGTTTTCTCTATATGCACCATCGTCCCATCCATTCGATGGAGCAAAAAAAGCTGATTCATCTGAGAAGGCAACCTTTTGCCAATTAGTGGATGTCCAGTGTTGGTGCTGTCGTGCAAATTCCAGTCTCTGCCGATGCAGTGTCATTAACATAGATGCTGTCACCATCCGTCTGCTGCAGAGCCCCGTACATGTCTATGTTCGCTGAACTGTCCTTCTGGACACAATTTTGGTAGCTCCCTGGATCCATTGTAGCAAGTCGATTCCCTTGAAAGCACCGCCGCAGCTTAAGTTATAGAATGGAAAATAGATTTATGTCTAATATGCTAATTTGATTATTTCCATGTAGATAAAAAATATAATTAACAGTAAATGTAAAAGATGGGATGCATATTTTTTTTGTAAAAAATTGTTCAGCATTAATTAAAATTAGAAATAGACATGTTGAGGCCAAAAGATGATGTGGTCTATATTGCCATTGATTACTGAGATGTATGTATGATGATTTTTACTTTTTTGAAGGTGTTCTTGGGTGAACTGGATATGACAATGATGTCTCTCCTCTTTCATGTATGGCTCGTGGAGCACCACAGTTTCCACGTCGCTTATTTTCTATCGTGCCATTTTGCCATGCACGGTATACTTTTACCACAGCAGCATGCGAGCGAAAGCCAATAACCATTCCTTTTGGACGTCTGATAAATTGCTCTGGTTCTGCATTGCAACAATTGAAATATTTTTTGAATGCCTACAACACACTGTATATACTCGCTCATTTATTGCATTATTTTTTAATGCCTTCTCCAGACCAGTTTTTTTTCATAATCATTATCGTACCTGGCACAAAAGAAAAATTGGCACACAGGTGTAAATGTTTATCAATTGTCGACGTCTTGCCTTATTAAGAGTTTCTGAAACATGGTGGCCTCCATCTCACTTCTAAGTATATTTGTTCAAGGAAAACTATAAGAAGGCAAGCTAAAACTAGAATTTATAATGTTTTCAACTATTGAAAGGATATAATAATGATATGATAATAAGAATATCCTTATTCAGCAAGGCAATTGGAGTATCGTATTCAACTTGTTGATTGAGTGCCAGTTTTATTTCAGTTTTGTTCGGCTGCGATTTCACAAAGGGGATCCCAGCAATGCTCTATTTCCTGTCCGTTTCTGATGGGTTGAAATAGTTTTTTTTTTGTTTATGCATGTGCCAGTTTTCCTTCATGTCGGCCACTACAATTAATGATGCATAATTATAGTACAACATTCATAAATATAAATGTTTACTTTAACATTAGTTAACAAGTACAGTATATCATTTAAGATAGAAATAGCACATTACAATAGATAAACTAATTTGGATAAGCTAATTGGAAAAACTATTATCAAACAAGTATTTGGATAATCTTAAGAAACACCTATTTGGATAAACTAATTTTCAAACAGCTAATTAAAAACAATCAGCCATGTTGATCGTTAATTGAATTACATCCCGTTACTAACGAGACTGTTGGTGCAACTTTTTCTGTTAAAAGATTTAACTGGCTACTAACTAACTGAAAGTCAGAGTCGTTTTTACTGATATTGGTGCAATGGGAAGGCCATTCGTGTAGTAAGTTATCAATTGCTTTCATGTATAAATTAAGCTTTGCTTGTTTATCCCTGGTGCATAAGTTTAGAGGAAGAGCTTTTTTTAATCTCATTGTTTATTGTAATTTTATGTATTTATTATGTTGTGATAGTTAAATAAATAATCTCAAAGAGCTCATCATCT
Source organism: Rhysida immarginata (assembly GCA_023313115.1). Lineage (NCBI taxonomy): Eukaryota > Metazoa > Arthropoda > Chilopoda > Scolopendromorpha > Scolopendridae > Rhysida > Rhysida immarginata. Next base: position 1,966,372 of record JAHWFO010061346.1, read on the forward strand.
CACTCCTCTAACTGCTTATTATGAATGTAGAAGGAAACAAAAATGAGTCAAACTTATTTTGGAGAACCCCAATTGGAAACAAGAGTGATAAAACTCTAAAATTTTGGGCAGAGGCTGCCCTTTATTAAAATGCAGAACTGTAATTTTTGTGACTTGCATCATTATTACTATATCATCATTGTTAATAATGATAATAATTACTGTTAAATTTCATGTCATAGAGTAAATAGCATTTTCACACAATATGGGGCCCTAACTTCATATCACAGACTTATGGGAAGCTGATTGAAGGTGAGACAGAAAATTCAATGATAAACACACAAGAAGTTCTTTGAAACAAAAACTGTATGAATGAAAGAAGGGAGTTGAAAAACAAAATATACGAAAAACAGGAATTCTAGGTGATATACAGGGACTTTATCTAAACTCTTCTTCACTTGTCTCACCACTGCGGAGCATCGCCAGATACTTTAGACTCAAGTTTTTCTTGCCGTTGACGTAGAAGCTCTTATACCCTCTTGCTTTATTCGTAACTCCTGTTGTTCAGTGGAACTCGTGTTGGCCAAAAGTTTGCTCGAAACTGGAAATTTACACATTTGCATGGTTTTTAGTGGAAAACAGGAAAATTTGGCCAAACGTGTGCACGCTTAGAGAACCCATCTCGGAAACCAATGGATGTGCATGCGCCCAAATTGGAACAATTAACTGGTAAGTTGCCGCCAGTGAATCATCCAAATTACGTGAACATGGGTGGTATAGGAGCCGAGTTGCAAACAAATTTGCTCTTGTTTCAAATACCCATATAGCTTTTTCTGTTTTAGTTGCAGAGTCTCTCTGACCAATACTCGTTCTTTCTCTTTCCTTTCCAGACACATAAATTTTTGCCAGTTGTCTGGACGTTTGATAGGGAGCTCAAGAGAGGCACGCATGACTCCTTTGCCTCATCAGTAGACGCTGCCTTATTAATGACCTGTCACTGCATCATCATTCTATGCTCATTATTAATAATTCTTGGAAACGAACGTTCAATTATTGCATTACCAGCATCTCAGTTTCCAAAATATACACATTCCCACAGAATATAGTCAAAATGTATTTTTAGAAAATGTTTGGATCTGATGTGCTACCAAATAAGTAGGTAATAATCCCTTTATCTCAGTTTCTTTTTTCTTGAAGCAAAATTTGGCCATTCATCACTTTGTGTAGTCTAGCGGTCACTGATTATTCTATTTACTTGCTTACCATTTGCGCAATACAGCACGGAGCTAAAGGAATGCTTCCTCTGTCGTCTTTCCACTCTTTCTCAATAGTCTGCTAACTCTCTGTTATCTCCAGTTACTGATCATTTTTAAAGATTTTCAAGAAATTGTTAAGATCTAAGAACTCTCTTTTCTAAGAAAAGTTTGAATAACAGGAAGTTATGCATTGTTACAAATTGAAACTTATCTATATTGCACAAACTTTGCTTTGAATTGTTGGTCATGATATATACACTACTGTTTATAAAAATCGCAACATCCTGATGGAATGGTCTAATCCATATGCAATTTGCAATATTTGCATACAATGGGTCAGAGTATAAATGATTAGATTTTCAGAGTAATTGCTTGAAAGAACACCATGCCTCGACGACGACGAAGGGTACCATATCAACAGCTGACAGACTTTGAAAGAGGACGCATAATTGGTCTGCGTGAAGCGGGATGGTCGTATCGTGACATTGCTTCTCGTGTAGGACGTAATACAACGACAATTATGCGTGCATGGAGGCAGTGGAGCGAAGAGAACAGGGCACACCGAAGACCAGGCTCAGGAACACCTAGCATCCTTCCAGAATGCATCCTGCAGCGTCATTCAGGACAAACGCCAGGGGTGATGGTGTGGGGTGCGATCAGTTACCATGGCCGTTCCCGTCTGATCAGAATCCATGGCAATCTGAACAGTGACCGGTACATCACGGAAGTTGTGCAACCCGAGGTCATCCCCTTCCTGCAGAACCTTCCAGGCGCTGTATGCCAACAGGACAATGCCCAACCGCATGTGGCCAGAAATGTCCTCGCCTTTTTCCAAGCACATCAGACGCACTTGTTCCCCTGGCCTGCTCGTTCACCAGACATGACCCCAATCGAACATGTGTGGGATAGGTTGCTCATCGATTGGCTCGTCAGACTCCTGCAGCAGCAACTGTGGTTGAACTGTATACCCGTGTAGACAGAGCATGGCAGGACATTCCCCAGGCCCTTATTCAGAGCTTGTTTGACTCAATGCCACGACGTTTAGAGGCTGTAATTGCATCCCACGGTGGTTTCACCCGATACTAATGTGACAATAAAACGCACTGTATTGACCTGAAAATCTAATGGTTTCTTTTCTGACCCATGATATGCAAATGCTCCAAATTTAATGCAGATTGGGCTATTCCATCAGGGTGTTGCGATTTTTATAAACAGTAGTATATATTGTTGGTCCATGCAGAGTGTTTGTGAATTGCATGTTGATACCATTGTTGATAAGTATTGTTGCACAAACTTTGGCTTGCATTGTTGGCCATGAGATATTTCTCATTAATATGCATTGCCATAACCATGAATATCGATTTTTTATCAATAATTATTATTTTTTCGAAATCTGAGGTAGACAGTGATCTTCCTCATGCTTTGAAGGTCAAGTATGCAAAATTTCATCAAGATTGGAATAAAACTGTAGATTTGTATAAGAAACAAACCCACCCACAAACAAACGTCCTTCTTTTTATAAATAGAAGACTAGCAGAGGACCCGGCGTAAACAGAACAACCTCAAAAAGCTAAATTAAACCTCCAAATTGGTTAAATAATAACTCAATCTTCTTTCTATATATATAAAGAAGGATGTTTGTTTGTGGGTTTGTTTGTTTGTTTCTTTCTTTCTTATGCAAATCTACAGTTTTATTCCGATCTTGATGAAATTTTGCATTAATACAGTATAAATTCATAATGAAAATTTGAAAAAAAAATTTTTAAAGGCTCACAATGGATGGACCTCTTCAATGATTGCAACTGCTAGTATAAATAATTTCTAACTCACGTAATCTTACTTTAAATGTAAATTGATGTTGTTGCAATTCCCTTTCTTCTCTCGATGTCTTGAAGCAAAACTTGGCCATTCATCACTTTGTGTAGTCTAGCAGTCGCCGATTCTTCTATTTACTTGCTTACCATTTGCCCAATACTGCACTGAGCTAAGTGAGTGCTTCCTCTGTCGTCTTTCCACTCTTTCTCAATAGTCTGCTAACTCTCCAGTATCTCCAGTTACTGATCATTTTTAAAAATTTTCAAGAAATTAAGTGCTAAGAACTCTCTTTTCTAAGTAAAGCCTGAATAACAGGAATTCTATGCATTGTTACAAATTGAAATTTATCTATATTGCACAAACTTTGCCTTTTATTGTTGGTCATGATATATATATTGTTGATCCCTGCCTAGTGTCGGTGCATTGCGTGTTGACACCATTGTTAATACCTATTGTTGCACAATCTTTTCCTTGCATTGTTGGTCATGAGATATTTCTCATTAATATACCTTGCCATAGCAATGAATATCGATTTTTTTTTATCAATAATTATTATTTTTTTCGAATTGTCAAGTAGACAAAGTGACCTTCCTCATGCTTTGAAGGTCAAGTATGGAAAATTTCATCAAGATGGGAATAAAACTGTAGACTTGTATAAGAAACAAACCCACCCACAAACAAACGTCCTTCTTTATATACCGTAATTTCACGCAGATAGTCCGCCTCCCAGATAATCCGCAGGATTAAAAAAAACACCTTTCCTGTAAAAATTTTCTCAGAAAGTCTGCTTCTCAGAAAATCCACGGAATATCTGAGAGTTCAAGCCCGTGTAAAAAGTGGCTCATTTCAAACCTTTCTCAAATTAGTAATTTTAAATAGTATTTGAGCTAGTAATTTTATTATTTACATAGCCATCTTCATTACTTTTATATATTTAATGAAACTTTATATCAACGCACTCACTGCTAGTTGCTAACCAATAGCGATAGAGAGCATGCTATGACTTTATAACATCTTCAACTAATCGTGAATCGCCAATACAGTGAATTCCGGCCGAGCGAATTCTTTTTAACAGTGTTGGCATCGCTAGAAAATAAATCTAGTTCGTTAAGCTACCGCTATATCAACGAAAATCTAGCTAATTACCGCTACCGCTAAAGCTAGATAGACGAACATCTAGCTAAATATCGCTACCGCTGTGTCGACGAAATATCGCTATCGCTACCGCTAAATAAATAGCCAGCCATTGCTACCCTTTGTTGTGTAATGAAGTAAAGAGAAGGGTAAAACAACTTTTTAAAAATTATATACGTTTTTCTCATATTAAGTCAAATTATAGATACAGTTTAAGAAAACACACACATTTATTTAGCAGAACATTTTATTTTTTTTTTAATAGCACAAGTTTTTCAACAGTAGATGGCGATAGTCTGTTTCTCAGTGAGGTTAAAATCAATTTTCCACAGCTGAGCAAACGCTCAACTGGAGCACTAGATGTGATGCCTGTATTGTAGCGTAAAAAGATTTTTTTTTTATTAATGGATATTTCTGAAGCATTTCAACTTCCCTAGAAGGATCTGCCAATATTTGTCCACGATTGCTGCTGATGAAGAAGCATTTCCCATCTCGAAATCATAAAAATCAATGTCTTCATCAGTTGATTCTAAAATAATTAAAATGTTAATTATTATCCCAATACAGTAAACTCCGTGTAATTCGAATCTGCCAAATTCGAATTATCGTTTAATTCGTATAAATTGCAAGAAACATTTGAAATCTTATAATTGTTATCTCAAAGAGCAAATCGATTCTTATTGGATGCAGGATTCTCACTGAAAATTTACTTCGCACTGAAAAAAATTCCCTGACTTTTCCCAATTGATCACATAATTTTCCCTGATCACCAGCACCAAAAAAAGTCTATTTTGATAGAATATTATTGACATTTTTCAAATTCTTCGTTCCAATTTCGCATTTTTTGGCAGATTTTGTAAAATTCACTGACTTCTTCCGGACGCTAGTAAGGATGTGCAATATTCTTTGCTACGGATAAATATCAGTCGTTTCCCCTTGCAATTTATCCCTAAATAAATATCACCTTGCATACAATGAAAAGACGTCTAATAATCTAAAATCTTTCAGATTGGTTTCGTAATGGAACCAAATAAACGCTCGAATTAATCGAAATAATCAAATAAAAAAATCTGATATATCTAGTTGGACTTATTCGAATCTTTTTTCATATTTTAGCAAATTTTCAGCGAAATATAAGCGAAATATCGCTTGGATTCAAAAAAAAAGAGCTAGCGACGCTATAAATGCGCTGACTCTGTTTGGAAAATAAGCGCTACAATAGCGATAACGACGCTAATAGTAACGCGCTATTTTTAGCGGTAGCGGTGCCAACACTGCTTTTTAACACATTTTTTTCTTAATTATTTATGAATGAAAAGTTATGTCAGTGGTTATTTATTGTTCCGTGGGGTTAGAGTATTAATTTCAATGTTAGAAAAAGATTGAACAAAGACCACGTTAATTTAACACCATCAATTCAAAGACCATCGCGTTTTTATCTACAGCAGAGAACAAAATTTGCTTGCTTTAATTAGGGATAATGCTCCGATGTGTCGGCAATTTTACAATTTTACTTTAGCGTCTGTTTAGCGATTTTGCTTCATGGATATTATGCATGGATTACGCTAAAGTAAACAGCTCCATGGGAATGCATCTCCCGTAACAAGTACGAGCTTCTGAATGAAAGTGCTCCTTTTTTTTCTCTCAACACTCTGACAAGGATCATTCTGTGAAACTAATATTGTATCTTTCATAACAGTAACTGACAATCACTATAATTTTTGATCATAATTATTATGAGGTTGAAAGAAAAAAACATTACAGGAAAATGCTAGGCCGTAGCCACTGATAAGAAGGAGGCCAGGGAAGAGGAAGGACCCTGGCCGTATCCACTGAATATATAAAGGTTTTATGCCCTGACGAAGCCTTCAATCTTGAAGGCCTCGATAAGAAGGACCAGTCATCGGTGGCTACGGCTAAGTTTTTATTGCATAAGTTTTATTGATCGTTAATAATAAAATCACATTCGACAGTGATCGATTGTTAACAAACGTTCATACTGATTTCCAAGCAAAAAGATCAGGAATCACGTGACTGAAGTAGTTCAGAGAAAATGTGTACGAAAGCTCAATCGGTGATTTAACTGTTTATCTTTTTCGTACATCTGTTTATATCACAAGTACAGAACAATCTCTACTCAGTGTTTATTTGCCTGCAGTTGCAAATTTCCAATATTTTATCGAAGTTTAAGCAAAGGGAATCTCTAAGCCACGCGATTGCCTTTTGTCTCCGAAGCTTTCCAACCCTAACATTTTCTGTAATAACTCATCCGAATTCAATTTATTTATAAAAATTTAGATAAAGTTATAATAAATTAGTTTAAACTAACTAATTAATTTCTTATTTACTGATGAAGAGTATAATTGCTTTAAACTAACTAAATTATCAGTATAAATAACCCGATTGCGGAATTGGGAAAAGGTGAAACGAAAAAACGTGAAAACGGCGATTTCGGCTGCTTGTAAGTCAGTGTTACTCAAGCGAGGTGAAATCGAAATAAGTATTGTTATTTACTCATTTTATGTTCAAAATAAACATCGATTTTTGACTTAAATCTTACTCTGAAGCATTTAATAGACTGCATGGGATGTAAAATCATAGATGCCAATTTATTAATAAACATTTGAAAATCGGAAAATGTCTTTTAAACATCCGAGAGTGTGAAATTTCGTACGTTCTCTCTACATAACGGCAACTCGTTATAAAAATTGGATTTGTCCCAACATTGCCATCATATAGATGGAACACTGTACTTTATACATTACTATCAGAAATAAATGGGCAAATTTGTGAAATATATTATTTTGTAAACTTCTCATCTATTTCTGTTATTTGCTTTTCCGCATGAAAGTGAATAAGAGTCTGGTAATTTATGTTAATTTTATGATTTGCATGCTTTACATGGTAGAAATATCAACATTCAGTTTTTCTTGTGCAGTGTGACTGTTTGTAAGCTACAAACAGTTCACCACGTGATTGTGGGTGATTGGTTGGTCCGATTTAGATGATTTTTTTTTGTTTTGTTTGTTTTTTTATGCTGAACTATTGGGTTTTTTCTCTATCCCTTACGGTTTTAGAGATAAATTTTGAATGTGTCCTAATTTGCATATTTAGGGTGATGAAAAATGCACCATGGGATAGGCCACCCACAACTTCCTATTCATTGGATTCATCAAAATTGACATATCTGCTTCGGTTAAAAAAATAAAAGGGGGGTTCAGACTTTTGTATTCACCCTGTATACATATATATAGATAGATAGATAGATAGGTAGATGTTTTAATATCCTTTTTTTTTTTTTTTTTTCATTTTGTAGGATGGTCGTTTACATGAAAATGATCAGTTGGTTAACATAAACGGCATTTCATTATTGGGAAAATCTAATACCCATGCCATGGAGACCTTGCGGCAAGCCATTCAACAAGAAGGACCAAACCCTGATGCAATTACTTTAACAATTGCAAGGCGTGTATCAAGCACATCACTTTCAGAATCTTCAACAATGAAACACAACTTAAGGGATTCATCAGTTGATAATATTACAGAGAATTGTAACAAAAACTTAGATTTATCAAATGCAGTAAATGTTATTCATTCAAATGATAGTAAAGAGATTGAAGGGCTAAAAAATAACATTCCTGAACATTTAATTGAAGATAAAGATCTGGGATTGGATATTCCTCCTAGAAATCCGGTAATAGATCGTCTTACTGGACAGCAGTCAACAGTATCCTCACTGCGCAATGATTCATACTATTATGCTACTCATGTTAGTTGGAGTCCACCTCTTAATGAAATGGAGCCATCATTTTTAAGGAACACAAGCTGCTTGACATCACCAACTGTAAATTTAACATTAGATGATACATTAATTCTAGAAGATGAGGATCACACCTTAGTAAGTACATAAGTAAATCTATTAAATAATGAAATTCCAGGCTTTTGTTTAGGTGTTAACATTTAAAGTTTTTTGAAATTTGAAAATTTAAACTATCCAATAAGAAGTCATTATTGTTATCTCTGCAGTTAAGATAAGTAGGTGCTAAAATGGTTATGGGCTTGATTGGCCGTCAAATCACAAAAAAATTAAAATATTTGTTCACTGATGCGTTGTAGATATTGTGGTATTCGCATCATATTTTCATATTTGTCCACTAGGGGAAAGAGAACAGAAAATTTTCGATAAATTCTTTAAATTTGACTGTAATAAGATACACTGAAGAGCAATTGAATTAGAGACAGGTGGCGTTATACAATAGTGGTGCTGTAGGTGACCCTGGCAACAGAAACATAATGACATAAGCAGCAATCCGACAATCTAAGGAGTGATGCGACAATAATTCATAATAGTTGGATGCCGTATGGGTAAGGCAAAAGATCTAAGCGCATTTGATCATGGGTAAATTGTTGGCACCTGACGAATGGGTTACTCCATCTCAGAAGTCGTGCAGGCACTAGGATTTTCACGAGTCACTGTGTCACAGTTGTACTGTGAGTACGTTGATGTCGGTAAAACCATTCCTGCAAGGACCAATGGCTGTGGACAATTATGATGAGCAGGGGCGTTGCCAACTAGCTCGCATCATAACGGCAGATAGGCAGGCCACAATGCAACAGATCATTTGACGATTTAATGCTAGTGCACAGAAATGTACATGCCAATAGCAGGGTACGAGAACGGCACAAACCAAATGACGCGATGGACCTGTCTTGTCAGTAGGGTCCTCTTTAAACGGTTAGAGGTGGCATTCTGTGTTTATCATGGACTGAAATGGGACCCCTCGTACGTGTGACATTGTCCCTCACAGGTGAAAGTACCAGGATATTCGTGCCAATCATGTGCTCCCATTTGCATGTCTTCAACACCCCTATGGAGACCTCTTCCTGCCATCACTCCCGAATTGTATCCGGATGGTTGGATGAACACTCTACAGATGGACCTTGCTTTCCTGGTAAGCTAGGTCACTTGACCTCAATTCCATTGAGCACATTTGGGATGCCATCGAGAGAGAAGTTTGAGTCTCAGACCTCCAACCCCCCCCCCCCCCCCCCGCACCTTCATCAAATCTTTCTGAACCGTTGGAGTTTGTTCAGGATTCGTGGGTTCGTATGGCTTCCCAACGTTACCTGTGTCTTGTCGAGTTCATGCCGATATGAATCGCTGTCGTAATCAGGGCGAAAAGTGATGCTATATGATATCAGTCATGTATCTCTAATTCAATTGCTGTTAATTTTTTTAATTGTCGATTATATTGTATTTATTTGTAGTTTTAAGGCCCGCCGCAAATACGCTTTGTCGCGTGCGACATGGGTCGTGCCGTGGGCACTGCGCATGTGTCGGCGTCGCTTCTTGTCGCCCGAGCGTGACCTCGTTTTTGCCCTTGGTCGCGCGCAACGGAAAAAAATGGTTTTCAAGCGACGTCGCCTCTATTGAGTTAAATTCAATTGGAAGCGACCAGCGACAACATCGTCGATAGCCAATCAAAACATCTAATTTCTCCATAGGGAAAACCAGTGAAAAAATACAGTGGATGACAGAGAAATGATAGATATTAGATATTGTTAAGAATAATTATGCAGAAACTGGATGTGAAACATTTTGACACTCCATTGTTCCATTTTGCCATTATTATAATTAATGACACTCCATTATTATTATTATTATTATTATTATTATTATTATTATTATTATTAT
>JAHWFO010061346.1:1976260-2004685 GCA_023313115.1 Rhysida immarginata
ATTATTATTATTATTATTATTATTATTATTATTATTATTATTATTATTATTGTTATTCGTGTTAAATTTCAGTTTATTTTCTTACCTAAAAAATAATTTTTATTTCGAAACAGTTATTTAAATATTTAAATAAATTCACTGATTTTATTTTTATATCTCTCTCTCTTTCTCTCTCTCCTTATTATCTAATTATTTATTAGATACTTTTATAATTTGTAGTGTTGTTTTAATTTTTTTTATAATAAAGAAATTCTAAATATTCCTTGAAATTTTTTAATGTTTCATATCCAGTGATGTTTAAAACATTATATGATATAACTGATATTAATATGAACTGATGTTATTATGAACAAATAAATTTATGTAATAGTATACATGTATATGATTCATCTTGCATTAGCCTGAGAAGCTAAACGTTCGTAAACTTCATCTTATTTGCAAAGATATTGTAAAATACGGATCTATTATTATTATTTAAACAGCACTGTAAAAAACTATTAAAACAACCTTACAAAAATACTTAAATATGAAAGAACTTAGATAATACTTAAATTACATGATAATTTATTCATAAAATTAATAAAAGGCACAATATTTGGTTTCAGTATTTTCATAATTGAATTTTGGATGTTAGTTTATATTTTCTAAGCAAAAAAATTTTCTGTATAGTCTGCACCTGTTTTGCTTTCTGAATTAGTTATTAATTATGATTTAAAAAATGAGATATAAATAAAAACATTAGTTGAAAATAATGAAACCATTACTAACATCAATTCACAGGATCAAAGGCATGAATATTTCACTACTGCATTTATTTATTTAAATAGTTATCATTATGTATATACCACAGGAGAGAAGACGGGTGAGCCGGTGACACTCTTGTATTTGCGGTGGGAAAGAGCTGGCGATAAGCTTCAAAGCGCGACAACTGACTAATTGTCTTTTTGTTTTATTTAAAAAATTTTTAAATTTAAATAAATATCAGGTTTTTATTTTGTGTGTATGTAAATGATGACTTAAACATCTTTTAGCTAGTACTTTAACTTTTCCAACCGTAATATGCCATTTCTGGCTTCTGTATCGAAATTAGTATGGAATGCACGCAGCTCGAAATTTAAAACTCAATAACGTTAAAACTTTTGACACTCTATCGCCAATTTTTTTATATATAATATAGAAACCTGCCTTTAAATTATCTGTTTAATATTAGGCACATACAAACATTAGAAATTTAATAAAATAATATTTATAACATGCTGCTCTCATAATGAAGAGCATAGCAACTCAACAAAATAGCGATGTATATCTGATCTTATAAATAATTTTCTTATGCTGCTACATATCTCAAACTGCTTGTATATTTCAACCCCTACATTTATTTTCTAGCAATAGGCAGAAATATTTATCAGAGTGTAATAAAAAAATGACATTTAGACTTACTCAGAGCACTGGAGCATAAAAGGAGAAAATTTTCATATTTCGCGAGCACTAACACCTCCATGACACAATACCGCAGTCCAGCATGGGAAAAAACAATTCAAAACACAGCAGAAGATACTCCTGCTTTCGATATCTTAATTATTTATAAGTGGAATTAGGAAATATTATAGTATTTCAATAAATAACTGAGCCCTTGCAATCATCCTCTCTCCATCGTTACGTCACTTTTGGCTGCACCATTGCATTACATCATAAACCTCGCTAAGAGAGAACAAAGGAAACTTGTACTTCGCACCGTTGCTCGTAATAGGGGGAGCTAGTTATGTGGGTAACGCACGCGATAGCTGTTTGATGCTATCAAATGACGTGTTTACGTTAGCGAGCTCAAATTACAATTTGACATAAATTCAAATGAAAATTCATAGAAAAATTACTTACAGACGTATTTTAAAAATTTCTTCACCCTTTTGTCATGAATAAAACCACCTAAAATGTGACTATTTTCATTTTTGTGAACTTTCATGTATAAATTCTCAAAAAATTTTGAAACTGCATATTTCATTTCTGTGACATTATTTAACGATTTCTATTAATTTTTTCAAAAAAGTGAAATATATGATAATGAAATAAATGCTATAAACCAACAAACATCTTCGATTTATTACAAAAATTTTTGGTCCAAAAACATCATTTATTAATTTACAAAAAAAGTTTCCGGAGTTATCACAGAAATCACTTTTTCCTTCAAAAAATGGCGTGGTGTAAGACAGTTAATAAATAAGGTACTCAAGTGTACTTTTAGCAATCATCTACATTTGAAGGCAGTGTTGAGACTGAAGACTTTACTTAATTGATGAGTTTGCCTTTTGCAGATGGCATTCAAAATTAAGCGACGGATGGGTTGGATTCAGCAAATTTTGTATTTTAAATTATAGAATAGTTAATTTTTGAATATTATTATACCATGTTATTATTTGCAGTAGAAGGACAAAAATTTATAGTTACGTTTTGATGAAGTGTTACTTGTTATAATTAAGAAAAAACTACCATAATAATCAAACAATATAGGCATGCTAAGTAAGTTTATGACATTAAAGGTAAAAAATAAAATGAAATTTTGACCACTTAGTTGTAGGTACAATCTTTTATTTCGATAATAACAAAATAGCATTGCTTTTATCCTAAATCGCGTAATCGATCGCTACTGGAAAACTCAGCGTCATTGTTTGTTACATATATTTTTGAAATGACCAAATGTCATGATAAACTAGAAATCTCTCCAATAAGGTCAACTGTATTTGTATATTTTGAAGAATGTAAAATTCTATTCAATTTCAAGGAGGTAGGGTAAGCTGCCCAGTTGTTGCCACTTTTTAACGAAAACATTACATTTCTATAAAACTTGACGTGTGATAGGAATGAAAATGTTTGTATACATTATTTCATCTATTGTTAATGCAATCTACTATTCAATTACCAACTAGCTGCTTATGTTTTTTTTTTTATGTAGGTTTAAAAACAGTGCTTCATGATCAGTCACGCTGTCTTAAACAAACTGTTAAGAAAATGGTTTTCGTAAAAGACACAAATTAAGTGATTTTATTGTTAAATTATCAAATATTATTTACACTACATGATCAGAGGAGTTGAGACACCTGTTGCTCTACCGTAAAGCTGCAAAAAGCTTCCATCAGTAGAGTGTAGGGCCACCCCAAGCTGCTATCACTGCCTCCACCCTACATGGATAAGTTTACGGTATGTGTCCACAGATATTGACCTCCATTCCTCGAGGAGTGTCGTGGTCAGTTCCTGGACAGATGTAGGGCCAACCTGGATCTCACACGTCGTTCCAATTCGTCCCAAAGATGTTCGATGGGGTTGAGATCAGGACTCTGGGCAGGCCAATCCAGTTCTTCAACCCGCATCTCGTCAAACCAGGCGGATATGGATCTTGCTTTGTGGCAAGGCGCATTGTCGTGCTGTAAGAGGAACGGCCCATCACGAAGTGTTCCCACAGCACTGGAAGTCCCCGTTATCCAGAATGGTCCTGTAGCCATCAGCATTGAGGTTTCTGTCCACCTTGATGAGTGGGCCCAGTCCAGTCCAGGAGAAACACCCAGGTGTTCACAGGGGTGTCCCAACTCCTTTGATCATGTAGTGTATGATGTTGTTCAGTAAGGTGTGAGGTAACATACCGTATTTTTTCGAATATTGGCCGCATTCACTTTAGGCCGCAGCCGCAAATTTGACAGTGGAACGAAAAAATAAACGTTTAAAGACTGCAATTCACTTAGGTCGCAAACTTCTAGGGTCTACAAAAAGATTGAACTACTTCATTTTAGTATCCCACAGCATATTAAAAAGTTATTTTGACAGTAGTTTTATTATTTATATAACCTTCTAAATTATTTTTATGAAATTTTTATAAATTTATTAATGAAATGTGTAAATGATTACAGTAATTTCATTTTAATGAGCGAGTGTAACTTTTATTTTATCATTGGCAGCCATGATTTATCAACAAAATGGTGAATAACAGTGTGGCAGAGCGTTCTACATCACAACACCTTAGAGTAGAGTGGGCTAAAGCCTTTAATTTTCATCGCCGACAATAACTTTAACACGTGAATTTCATAATAATTTCTGAATGAAAATATATATGACGGGTTAATTATTGTTGTGATAGTGTAAAATATTAATTTCATTGTTAGAAAAACGATTCAACAAAAGCTGGTTAATTGAAAAGCCATGAATTCAAATCCACCGTGTTTTTATCGGATAATTTTTGCCGATCTACGATCGATTTACCTTTTCAAAAAGTATAAAGTGTAACAGAAGTTACCTATAAAAAGATAGGAAGCAGATATAAAATTTATATTGGCTATTGATCAAATATAGGTGTATATACAGTATATGTATTGACTATCGACCAAAAATCATTGACGCTTACGATGTTGCTCCTCATTTTAGTTGGGAAGGGGGGGGGGGGGGGTTATTATTAATATTAAAAAAAAAAAAAAGAACAATAATTCAACTCTATTTTGCTATAAATTTTGTATTAATAAGTACAATTGTCTCGTACGATAAATAGAGTTCAATTTCATTCTTCAGTTTCGTTCAATAAAGATTACTCCCTTCCCCCCACCAGGGGGAAAAAAAAACAAAAAAACAAAACGGCTCCCGATTTCACAGTTGTAGATGAGTATTTTTTTTAATAGCAGAATAATTTTTGGTCAATAGCCAATGCAATCTATCCATATGATACCTATTTCCTCTTATATTTGTTTCCTATCTTTTTATACGAAAATTCTGTAACACTTTCTACTTTTTGAAAAGGTAAACCGATCGCTGATCGGTAAAAAATTATCTGACAAAAACAAGGTGGATTTGAGTTCATGGCTTTAAATTATCCAGCCTTTGTTCAATCCTTTTCTAACAGTGAAACTAATATTCTAAACCTTTAGAACAATAATTAACCAGTCACATATTTTCATTCATAAATTATTATCGCTATATATATATATACTACACGTGCTAAACTTATTGTCGGTGATTTCTTCGATCCCACTCTATTCCAAGGTGGTGTGAAGTCATAGAATGCTATATCGTGCTATTGGTCGGCAGTTCGTTGATAGAGCCATGGCCGCTGCTGAAGAGTAACACTAAATTAAATATGTGATTATAATTATTTACACAGTTCATTAATAAATTTCTAAAAGTTTCACTAAGTATATAAAAATAAATTAGATAGTTATATAAATAATAAAATTACTATCTAAATTACTATGTAATATACTATGGGACGCTAAAACGAAGTAGTTCGATCTTTTTTTTTGTTCTATCCAAAATTACCGATAATGATTTTTTAATTCAAAAAAAAATTTTTTTTCAGGCCGCACTCTTAAAATTTTCAATTTTTTTGTGTTTGGAGTCGTGGCCTTTATTCGAAAAAATATGGCAAATCATGAAAGAAAGAAAAAATTTACATAGAATTGTTTATAAATAAGTGAGGCTGGAAACTACTGGCATTGAAAAAATGTTTTTGTCCTATAGTTGCCACTCTATTTTCATGTTAAAAAGAAATATAATTTGATGGAATAAAATTTGTTTATGTTTAGAAATAGCACTGCGGAGGAGGATCACTTTCTCTGTGACTAAGGAAAAGTGATATTGAATAATGACAAAGAAATGTTTTTCATTTCAAGCCTAAATATTCTTTATGGCTAAATCTGTTGTTATTTAAACTTAATCACTTAAACACTTAATCAAACTTTAGCTAAATTTTGATATTAAGATTAAATTTTCTTGTGATACATTGTGATGTATATGAAATATTGTCATAGGGTAAACTGCCCAGTTGTTTCCACTTTTTAATGAAAACACTACATTTCTCTGAAACGTGACATATGATAGTAGCAAAAATGTTTGTATACAGGGTGATTCAAATCGTGTGTAAAACAATTTAAGGAGGTATTATAGAGGTCAAGATAAGCACAAAAAGTCCTATTAACATGGGTCCAATTTTTATTTCTTTTCAAGTTACAATAAATGTTCAATGTGGCCTCCTTTAGCCTGAATGCAGACATTGCATTGTTGAATAAGTGACTCGTATGCGTTTGTCATTACCTGATGATCACATCTAATTTCGTCAGCCGATACTATTATTCTGGCCACTAATTGTGCCCGTTTGTCTATCTGGACACTGTACACCATTTATTTCATATGTCCCCACAGATAGTAATCCAGAGGGTTAAGGTCCGGTGAGCGAGATGGCCATGCTATGAATTCATTGTGCCCAATCCATTTCTTAGGGAAGTGCATGTTAAGCCATTCAGTAGCAACTCTACCAAACTGAGGAGGGGCTCCATCGTGTTGGAACCACATCTGTTTATGGATTGCAAGAGGTGTATCTTCTAAGAGTTCATGTAGACTGTTTTCCAGGAAATCGGCATTTCTCTGGGCACATTTGAGCATTTGTTATACTAAATTGTATACTCTCTTTTGCTTTTAAATTAAATGGTAATAATAAATTGATAACATGTGTTTTGTTTACCTATTTGCTACTACACTAATAAAGCTTTGACTGCTGTAATTCTGACCCTATTTGGAATACGACCCATGTTCATAACATTTTTTGCTCAATCTGACCTTCCCAACAAAACGTCGAAGTATTTTACACTCGGTGTGAATCACCCTGTATATTAGTTCCATCTATAGTTAATGCAGCCTATTACCGTATTTTTTCGAATATTGGCCGCATTCACTTTAGGCTGCAGCCGCAAATTTGACGGTGGAACGAAAAAATAACCCTTTAAAGGCCGCAATTCACTTTAGGCCGCAAACTTCTAGGGTCTACAAAAAGATTGAACTACTTCGTTTTAGCGTCCCACAGTATCTTAAATAGTAATTTAGATACCAGTTACATTATTTATATAACCTTCTAAATATTTTTAATATATTTAATAAAACTTTTATAAATTTATTAATGAAATGTGTAAATAATTATAGTAATTTTATTTTAATGAGCGAGTATAACTTTTATTTCATCAGCGGCGGCTATGGCTCTATCAACGAAGTGCCGACCAATAGCGCGATAGAGCATTCTATGACATTACAACACCTTGGAGCATAGCCAATGAGATTCGACCTTGGAGTAGAGTCGGCCAGCAGAAGGAATGAAATCGCCGACAATAGCTTTAACAAGTGACAATAGCTCTCCCCCCATATCCAATTCACTTTCGAAACCGAAAATAACAGATCCCTGCCATACCTAGACGTCCTTATTACTAACAATGTCCGCACTAACCGCTTAACCTTCTCCATATTCTGCAAACCAACTACCTCCTCCAGCCTTATCCACCATTCTTCCTCACATCCAACTATACACAAGCATGCTTCCTTACGTTTCCTTATTGACCGGGCCTTGAAGCTCCCCCTCCCCCCCCCCCCCCCTGCCCGCCTAGCTGAATTTCGCATCATCTGCTCCCTTGCTCGTATGAACGGGTCTTCACAGTCTACTGTTTCCCGTATACTCCAACGCCGAAAACGTGCCCTCCTCAGACTCAACCTGCCTAATCCCCTACCCCCCCTCCAAGAAATGGGTCTCCTTGTTATACTTGGGACTCCATTTTGCCCAGCTATCTATGTATCTGTCTTCCCTCGGCCTGCGAGTATCCGCACGTTCCCCTCCCCATTCTCTCAGTCATCTGAATCCACCGTCCAATGTTAATAACATAAGTTTGATCAACCAGGGGTATACCGCCTAAGTTGGGCCTACTGTGACAAATATTATATAGGCCTCTCAACTTGCAGCTTCACTATACGTTTTAAGGACCATGAAAGATCATACAATAATCAAGACAACTGTTCAGATTATGCCAACTACCTGACAAGCACCGGACACCCCCTTAGACCACAAAGCGAAGTAATGTCTATAATGCATGTTTGCAATAAATTGTCCAAAACAGTCACCCTGGAATCTATCGAGATTTACAAGGCCAAGAAGTCCAACCCTCTGACCAATTACTCAATCGCCAAACTGAATTCGATGTGTTCACCATACTCAATCCTCTCTCAGACCTTTTGTAATCTATTCATTTTGTACTTTATATAATTTTTATTTTTATTTTGTACTTTGCTTTATATAAAAATTTCTTCATTCAGTTTTTTATTTATATAAATCCACTTGTCATTTTGACTACCGGATACGACCTCTTTTCGGTCTGCGTTTGCAACCCCCACACATTTTTGTTTTCTTTTCTCCTTAGTTTATTTGTCCTATTGGTTAATTTTCTTATTAGTTACTTCGTTGTCTTGCCCTGTACCTCCATGCTCATTGGTTCATTTGTACCCAAAATTCTGTATATAAAGGCTTGCAAGCCTCTTGTTGTGTATCCTTGAAGAAGCCGGGAATAAATGGCAAAACTAGTCGATAATCCTGTTGTCCATCTTTTATACTGCAAAGCCACCACTCACTTCGTTAACAAGTGAATTTCATAATAATTTATGAATGAAAATATATGTGACTGGTTAATTATTGTTCTGAAGGGTTAGAATATTAATTTCACTGTTAGAAAACGATTCAACAAAGGCTGGATAATTTAAAGCCATCAACTCAAATCGACCGTGTTTTTTTCGGATTATTTTTGCCGATCTACGATCGATTTACCTTTTCAAGAAGTATAAAATATAATAGAAGTTTCCTATAAAAAGATAGGAAGCAAATATAAGAGAAAATAGACATAATATAGATGGGTTGTATTGGCTATCGACCAAAAATTATTCCGTTATTAAAAAAAAATACTCATTCTATAACTGTGAAATCGGTAGGGGAAGGGCTAATGTTTTTTTTTTTTTTGGTGGGGGAGAAGGGCTAATTTTTTTTTTTTTTTTTGGTGGGGGAGAAGGGCTAATGTTTATTAATACAAGAAAGGAATTCAACTCTATTTATCGTACGAAACAATTGTAATTATTTTATACAAAATTTATAGTAAAATAGAGTCTTATTGTTATTAGTTTTTTTTGTTTTTTTTAATAATACGCCCCCCTCCCCAACTGAAATGAGGAGTATCGTCAATAACGTCGTAAGCGTAATGATTTTTGGTCGATAGTCAATACATGTATAAACACCTATATTTGATCAATAGTCAATACATATTTTATATTTGCTTCCTATCTTTTTACAGTAAACTTCTGTTATATTTTATAGTTTTTGAAAAGGTAAATCGATCGTAGATCAGCAAAAATAATCCGATAAAAACACAGTCGATTTGAGTTGATGGCTTTAAATTATCCAGTCTTTGTTGAATCGTTTTCTAACAGTAAAATTAATATTCTAACCCTTCAGAACAATAATTAACCAGTCACATATATTTTCATTCATAAATTATTATGAAATTCACTTGTTAAAGTTATTGTCGGCAATTTCATTCCTTCTGCTGGCCAACTCTACTCCTAGGTCGAATCTCATTGGCTACGCTCCAAGGTGTTGTGATGTCATAGAATGCTCTATCGCGCTATTGGTCGGCACTTCGTTGATAGAGCCATGGCCGTCGCTGATGAAATAAAAGTTATACTCTCTCATTAAAATCAAATTACTATAATTATTTACACATTTCATCAATAAATTTATAAAATACATACAAGTAATTTAGATAGTTATATAAATAATGAAATTACTATATAAATTACTATGTACTATGGGCGCTAAAACGAAGTAGTTCGATCTTTTTTTTTGTTCTATCCAAAATTATCGAAAATTTTCGATTTTTTTGGGTTTAGAGCCACAGCCTATATTCAAAAAATACAGTATTCAATTACCAACTAGCCGCTTACGTTGTTTTTATGTAGATTTAAAAACAGTGCTTCGTGATCAATCATGGTGTCTTAAGCAAACTGTTAAGAAAGTTGCTTTTTGAAACACAAGCCTGCGTACAAAGGAGTCTGGGTTGGATGAGGACTAAAACAAATTTTTTTTGAAATTATTCACGTGATAACAATCACAAGACAACGTGATAAAAGCAGAGAGCTTTGTTGGTGACAATCAGCCGACTTTCACAATGGCTGTGCCAATGTAACGTAACATGGCTGACGTTACCTTATTATTAAATTGTCAAATATTATCATATGATATTGTTCACTAATATGTGAGGTAATATAATTCATGAAAGAAAAAAATTTGCGTACTATTATTTCTAAATAAGTGAGGGTGGCAACAACTGGGCATTTTATTCTATTATTTTCATATCTAATTTTCATATATACACTCTAGCAATAAATTTAAAAAATTTTTCTCGTAATATCTTCTCTGAGCCTTCCTTTATGTCCTTCGTTGGATATTATAAATGCAAACTTAATCACAGTTGCACTTTATAATCAAAACGTCAATTTTTATCCTTAAGGGTGGCAACAACTGGGCAGTGTACGCTATTGCTGCTCAGAAATTTCAGGAGTCACACGAATCGTTAATGCAAATCGTAAATTTGCTGAAAATGCAAAAGTGAGTGTACATTTATTTAGTACTGTATTAGTTTGATAGCCATCCAGGGAGCCCTAGGAAAAGTTTGATGGCACTATAGGGAACTCAAGGGTTACATTATGAATTTTCTGACACAACTCTTCTCAAATGAATATTGTGTTATTTTTCTGTGAATTCCTGGCCATCGAGGAATTCACGGAAATTAATTAGCAGACAAACTAGCCAACTGGGCGAGAGCTGGCAGAAAAATTGGCTAAACCATCCCATGTTGATTCCCCAACCCTTGGAACTTATGTCCAAAGAAGGACAACAATGCTAAATGAACGAGCTCTGGGCTGAAGAAACTAAAGGCAGGCACTACAAAACTCTTGTTCCCAAAATTGTTAACATAAAAAAAAAAAATCATCCCTTCGGTTTCAGCAAAAATCTATATTATTCAGACTCAGAACTGGCCACGTCCCGTTAAAATATTTCTTAAATAAATTGAAAAAATCTGTCCGTTTGATCTCTGTGAATGTGGGAAACGTAATATGTGTCAGTGTTACAAAGAATTGTATGCTGAAAAAGCAAATTCATCTGTGCAAACTTCCCTGAAACAATTTTTCAAATAAAAGATTCATTGTTTTGTATGTTAATTCAATTTCTTAATTGTTTATTTTAATAATACAGCATCCACATTCATACAAATAAATATTGGGGAAGTATTTATTAGGTCAGATGAATGTCTACACTCATTTTTTAAGCGCCCATGTGTTTCTATGGGAAATAACATTTCGACTTGAAGACACAGTTTGGTGGAACCAATTGTGTCGTAAGTCCGAGGACTTGCTGTCTAGCTCAAAAATAGATGAAATGATTTTTTTTTAAATTTTATTTTCTGTTAAAACCATTGATGATATGCAAAATAAATGCCATATTTGAAATCAGTATGTAAAATTCCATACAGAAACAGTGGAATATTTCAATAAACCTAGACTTGATTAAAATTTGTTGCCTTGTGTTATAACTTCTTTTGTGTTTAAATATATATATAACTTGTAACAACCTTTCAATTTACAAAAAAATAGCCTGGAAAAATTGAAAAATTCAGATTATGTTTAATTAGAATAATTCATGCATGTATATATTTTTTATTTAAAAAAAATTTTGGTATCAAATTGGAAAATTAGAAATATATTTAGTAAATGAATTACACATTCCCATATATGTTAAAATAAATTTAGGAATGGAAGAAAACGTTATCGAAAACTGGATTTGAACCCATACATGCAAAATGGGATTCTAGTGTCTTCACTGGATCATCAGAATGCAAAGAAAATCTGTGCTAAAATTTGGGCATTTATAAAGTGCAATCAATGATAACAACCTTCATGAATTTTTTTCTCAGAAAATTTTGAGAAGTCCATCGCATGACTTTGCATGGATGTTTAATTTGGTGAAAGTGGACTATCACATGGGCCCGACAAGAACAACTCAATGATTGTTTTGTGTTTCATGTTCTACTGTTTTTTCTTAATGCTTAAAACGTTTATTATAGTAATTAGAAAAACTTATTTCGTTTGTTTTAATGGGGTAAATAGTTTATTTTCAGAGGTTTTTTTTTTATTGTTGTTATTTTAGCAAACATTGTCACATTATGACGATGCAACAACGTTTCCAATTGTTGAGGAGCTGGCATTGTCTTCTCAGCAAGATTTCTGAGAAGATAATGTCCGGCTCCCAACAGTAGATTGTTGTCTTTTGCTTTGGTTATCTGGTAACTAGAAGATAAAAAACATTGAGAGATTCCAATGCTGACTGCTGACGATGCAGCAGCATACATGGTCAGTATTGGAGAGAAAACATTCGAAGCATTAACCCTAACGGGCTTCCGTCAGTAAATGGATTGCCTTTTGCTGGCTATTATTACATTGACCACCCCCTTATTACAGTGTTGGGCCACCTTCCGCTCTTATTACTGCTTGCATTCTTCGGGGCATGGATTCTATGAGATGTTGGTAGGTTGTAATTTGAGAGCAACTCTGAAGA
Organism: Rhysida immarginata; assembly: GCA_023313115.1. Classification (NCBI taxonomy): domain Eukaryota; kingdom Metazoa; phylum Arthropoda; class Chilopoda; order Scolopendromorpha; family Scolopendridae; genus Rhysida; species Rhysida immarginata. Next base: position 1,988,706 of record JAHWFO010061346.1, read on the forward strand.
ACTGCACCTTCCAATTCCTGCAGATTTGATGGTGCGGGATCCCGCTGCCTGATGCCCGTTCGATCTCATCCCACAAATTCTCAATGGGATTGAGATCTGGCGATTGTGCAGGCCAATGAAGCAAGATAAACTCTCCGGCATGTTCTTCGAACCATCTGAGGACGATGCCAGCCTTATGACAAGGAGCATTGTCCTGCTGGAAGTATCCATCCCATCAGAGTACAACATTAACATAACGGGATGTACTTGATCTGCGACAATACTTAAATAATCTTGGGCATGCACACGTCCGTGCAGAGGAATTAAAGGACCCAAACAATGCCTAGAAAACATCCCGCAAACCATAATACTGCCGCCACCAGCTTTAAGTGTTGTGGCGATGCAGGTGGGGTCCATGCTTTCGTGTTGTTTTCTCCATATTCTTAACCCTGCCATCTGCTGACTCATCATGACTCATCGGACCACATGACCTTTTTCCAGTCATCTACTGTCCAATCCTTGTGCTCCTTGGCCAACTGGAGACTTCTGCTCTTGTTCAAGACTATTGTAGGAATTTCTTCCGAGGTCACTAACAATAAATTCATTTTTATTTTTTTAATTCTCTAATTCCCTAGTTAACGGGTTGATTACCTACTTACGATATCCATTTACGATATCCAGATAGAAATTGGGAAGTTGAGGCTTTCGAACTGGTCGTTGGCTTCCATAGCCTAAACGGTGTAATGAGCGGCGAACAGTTCATTCAGAGTCACAGTTTGTCCTTGATTAAGATTTGCCGCTATTTGACGCACTGTTGTGATATTCCGGGGTGCTGGAAGTCACGTGTGTTCGGCAGGAAGAGTGTGTGAGAGAAAGAAGAGGGGGGGGGGTAGCACAAATATGTGAAGAATAAGTGCGGATAATTCGTTTTCCGTTTTTTTTAATGTTTTATTACAATCAAATTTTGGGTTTTGGATTACGTACTGTTTTAGTTCTTGTGTATTGCGTTGCTGAGAATGAATATTTTATCGTGGATAAATGGGAATTAAAAAGATATAAGCGATCGTATTCGATGCTCTGTTAGAGAGACTATTGTTGGAATGACGTTTGTTGTCAACGATCTCCTCAGCATCCAATGGAGCATTGTTTACATTACGGGTTTCCGAGAATTTCTGATATTTTAAAAGCGTGCATGTTTTGTTTGTTAGGAGGTTCTTTTTGTTTTTTTTAAATAATATTCGTCAAAAAATAAAGATAAGAAAGAGGACGGTAGTATAAACATGAGCGCTTTTGTGATAGCCAGTTCGAACATGGAGATTTGGAAAAATGAAAGTAACTGTATATATATATATATGTGTATGTATGTATATATATATATGTACTGTATATATATACGAGGCATGTTTTTTAAGTAAGTACCGTTTTGGAATTAAAAAAAGACGTGCAAAGATATCGCAATAATTTTATTTTTACATGAAAGCCTGTACCTTAATCTACTTTTCTACATAATTTCCGTGAATATTGAGGCACTTGTCATAACGTGGCACCAGTTTTTGAATACCCTCCTCATAAAATTCTGCCGCCTGACTTGTTAACCACTGTATCACAAATGTTTTGACTTCGTTATCGTCTTGAAGACGCTGACCACCCAGGTGTTTCTTTAAGTGCAGGAACAAATGGTAGTCGCTGGGCGCCAGATCAGGGCTATATGGAGGATGATCTAGAGTTTCCCATTTAAAAGATTTGATGAGATCTTTGGTCCGATTAGCCACATGTGGACGGGCATTGTCATGCAGCAAAACCCGACTGCCTAAACGTTGGGTTTTGTGCAAATCCGTCAACATTTTTGGAACCCAACGTGAACACAATTTCCGGTAATTCAAGTTCTCGGTCACAATGTGATACAAAACACTACGAGAATATTGAGGAAAGCAGTCGCACAATGATGAAATTGTAAAGCGTCTGTTTTCTCTCACCTTTTCGTCCACTTTCTGCACCAGATCTTCATTAACGACCGAAGGACGCCCACTCCGTTCTTCATCATGCACATTTGTGCGGCCATCTTTAAATGCTCTCACCCATTTCCTTACCATTCCATCACTCATAATGTTTTGTCCGTACACTTCACAGATCTCACGATGAATATCGATCGGTTTTACGCCTTTAGCACTAAGAAATCGTATAACAGCCCGTACTTCACAATCGGCGGGACTCACGATTGTCGGAGGCATCTTAAACACTCAGTAAACAACGTATACAATGAAGAATCAGACTGTAATGGTGTCAGTGCGTAGACAAGTGATGTAGTTAACCAGCGCGCATGCGCGGAACGCCGACCGTAGTGCTGCGGCGGCGGAATCGCAAAACGGTACTTACTTAAAAAACATGCCTCGTATATATATATGTACTGTGTATATATATATATATATAATATGTATGTATATGAATTATAATTGACTTGCATGAGAACTGAATACAATGTTGCTTTATGAGTGTGATTTAAGAAATGTGATCGCCGAAAATTAAGTTGGTCGAACGGAGGCAAGTGATCATTGGAGGAAGCGATGGCGTCGACGAGTCAGGAGCGTTGACTGTGTATGAGGTGCAGCTGAAAAAGTATTCGAAGGATCCTCGACGAAGTTGGTGAGTGCTTTTAACTTTTCTTTACGCCGCGCAAAGACCATGATGGCATATGAACACTTGAAAGTGCAACGAGCTTCGCTAATACGTCGGTCCTCCCACCGACTGTGAAAGCGAGCGACGGACCTCGTTAATGCCTACTTCACGTGGTGACTAGGGCAAAGCCCAAAACGAGAATAACTGTGCCGCCAACGGTGACAGCTGGTGTTCCTCATAGTAGTGGCAACACGCTTGTAAAATATGTTGTGCTGTCCTACCTTTAAGATGATTGGGCACCGAGTTCGTACAATAGAGTAATCGGGATTTTTGCATCTAGGATCCAGACGGGAATAAATATCTATATCGTGGGAAGATTTGCCATCTAAGCGTAGGAGTGTCATGACTATCCCGCTGGGATGGAACAAACTTAACAGTTCACTGGGGATATGCTGTTAGCAACCCCCTCACGTGACTACCAAGAAGGGTTCCGGTACCTCCCCCTTTTCTGTATTTAAAAGGAGTGTACAGTACACGAGAGCGTTAATGTTCGACAGGAATACGTGGTGCGGAGACACGTGAGGGCTAAGCTACAGCTACAGGCCACTGAGGTAAATATTAGATTCCTTAGCATAATTATTCGGTGATCCGTTAGGAGCCGGTTACATGCAGCTTAGTGCGAGCCCGGGTGCCTGTCAGTCAATGATCCCGGAGAGTGCTCCGAGTATTTGTGACTTGATATTATTATCGCTGTGTTTGTTTTAAGGGGCCCCTTTGTTATAAAGTATGAATAAGTATTTTGAATTAGGTAATGATATGCATTTTGAGAAATAAAGATAGTCTAGTCGCAAAATAACACATAGTCAAGCGGTCTTCATTTATTGGTCTGAACCCTAACGGAACTCACCCCAACATTTAGTCTAGATGACATATGCACCGTATTCATCACTGGTGGGGGCGGGAAACCATTACAATGGCGCCCGAACAGGGACCAATAATCCGGGATTGCCAGATTAATGAGGGTCTCCTGATTTCCTGATATTGGTAGGGTATTTTTTTTTTTTTTTTTGATATATGTGGCTTGTTAGATAAGAGGTTAAGTGTATGTAGATGTGTTGATGTATGAGGATTAAGGGCTGTAAAAGTGCAGGAGTACGTTGTAGTGCATAAGAGAGTGTTGTTAAAAAGGACTGGATAGAGTCATTGCATTGGTGGTGTGTGGTGTGTTTAGTTTGTTGTGTTCTGTAAATGCAAGACATGGAAGTCCAGGATTGGATGACGGCTGATCATATGTGGTGTATGGCGTGTTTCGCCCAGGTTGAATCACTGATTGGAGACTTGGCCAACGGGGGTCCATGATGACCAAGATGCTCATGACGGGGGTCCATGCACGGGAGGTGAATGTCAGTGGGATCTGTGTAGACGCCGGGGTAGACTGTCTAAGGGCTGGTGAGTCGGACTGTGATGGGTCTAAGGAGGCTGATGCCGAGTGGGTCATGTTACGTGTGCCGGGATGGTGGGCCAGCGGTATGAAGTGGAAGGGGCCATTTAAGGTGCAAGCGTCAGATGGGGCAGGTTGGGTCAAATTAGAGGGCCTTTGATTTGGGGATACCAAATGGGTAAGGGTGGAGCAAGTGTGGAAGCCCTGTCAAAATAGGGGGTTTAGACATAAGAGTGGAAGCCAAGACGAGGCGACAGGACATGTACCTCCAACCGTAGTGAGTGATAAGGGGGTATATGCCCCAGGCGAGAATCTAGAGCATGCCCATCATGCAAGTGAGGGATGGCAAATTGTCCATCCCGGAATGACAGAGGTGGAAATACACCAGGGCAGCAATTATGAAATGTCGACCCAGTTGTCGGGATCAGTGTCTGTGCAGGAGAATGGATGTACGTCGGGAGGGGCTGGACAGAATGATGGAAGTCGAGTCTGATATGGTGGGCGTACCGGATACTGATCCATCAGTTACGTCGATAGTGGTACCTCATGAGGAGGTTTCTGGTTGTGGAGAACCAGGGAGCGTTTCCATGACAGACATTATGAGTGACATGTTAGGTGACGGAAGCTCGGTGAGTGAGAACTTAGTAGAAGAGGGGGAAGATATGATGGGTAGCGTAGATGACGAACGGGATCCAAGCGCAACACAGTTAATGCTAGAGGTGCTCAACGCTCAGGGGGTGACCGTGACTCGAGGGATAGTCGATGGTTTGGATGGAGGTTCAAGCGAACCAGTGCACGACTCCTGGGAGGACCTGCCGTGGAAGGGGAGGAGAGATATGTCACAGAGGCCCATTCAAAAAGTTTGAGGGATGATACTACTCCTCAGGCTGGAGCAACGAACGAACGCCATTCTGAGTCATTGCAGGACGTTGATCCTAAGCGGAGTAATTGGCAGCTAGGTAGGCCAATAAGAAAGGGTGAAAAGCAAAATGGGATGGTTGTCCATCGCTTGGAATTGAGGTGCACTGTGTTGACAATGGAAGAAACGGAACCAAAGTCTGCCTCAAGTAATGTAGTTAAACAGAATGGGAGCTCAGCCCGTGAAGAAGGCGAGAAGAGTAACGTGAAATCGGAAGGGTTGGTGGATAGTAAGCCGAAGAAGAAAAAGAGAACTCTGGGTGGAGTTAAGCACCGGGCAAAGTATAAGGAGGAGGATGTAGTAGGAAGAGCAAAAGATGGAGTCAGTAAATTAGAGATGAGGAAGTGATGGAAGCGTGTGGGTCAAGGTTGCAGCCGTGTTGGCCTTAGCACGTAAGTTCGCTAATTGTTAATTTGGTGGAGAATTGGAGTTTTGTGTTGTATGCTGTTTTGAGTGGTAGTGTTTATTTATATCGTAGAAACGTAGATAAAGGGGGATGGGTGGATAGATTTGAGGTTCGAAATGCTATATTACCTATTGACTGAAACTTATAATTGGATTTTGACATTAAAGAATTTGGATAATAAGCATAGAGGTAACGTGAATAAAGGCATTTTGGGGAAATAAATAATCGTTGGTTGAGTTGTTAGGAATAATTGATTTGTAGAGAGAAATCGAAACTGGATACGAGGTTGTGGGTAACGTGTATTGGCCGTTTGTTGTTAGTAATTTTGTTTGGGGAATATTTGGCTTTGTTGAGTAAGACTGATTTGAGTAAATGGAATTAAACCAGAGCTTATGTCAAAGGTTGATTGGTTTAGTGTCGGTTTTATTTTCTTCTGGGTAATAGGAAATGTGTGTGTGATAGTTAGGTGAATGGTTTGATGTGTTGCGAAGTGTTCAGAGAAACAGAATGTGATCATATTAGTTAAGAGTGATGTGTAGAGGAGTAATAACGGAGGTTGAACGGCTGAATAGGTGAATGGGGAATGAAGAAATTGATTGATGGGTGGTTACGTATTTTATGACTCAGATGTATGAAAGGGGAGCTTTGATATTTTTTTAATTGTAGCAGGAGTGACTAATGGGTTTGTGAGATTGTAAGTGTCATAGTTGTTGACGTTTAAGTGTTATGTTGATGATTGATAGATTATTATTGTACTAAGGTGATCTTAAATAGATTATTCTCAAACGTAACCCCAGGCGGGGTATGTTCGAGGCTTTCCATCGGGCGTATGTGACGTTCCGGGATGCTGGAAGTCACGTGTGCTCGGCGGGAAGAGTGTGTGAGAGAAAGAAGAGGGGGGGGGGTAGCACGTATATGTGAAGAATAAGTGCGGATAATTCGTTTTCCTTTTTTATGTTTTATTGCAATCAAATTTTGGGTTTCGGATTACGTGCTGTTTTAGTTCTTGTGTATTGCGTTGCTGAGAATGAATATTTTATCGTGGATAAATGGGAATTAAAAAGATATAAGCGATAGTATTCAATGCTCTGTTAGAGAGACTATTGTTGGAATGACGTTTGTTGTCAACGATCTCCTCAGCATCCAATGGAGCATTGTTTACATTACGGGTTTCCGAGAATTTCTGATATTTTAAAAGCGTGCATGTTTTGTTTGTTAGGAGGTTCTTTTTGTTTTTTTTAAATAATATTCGTCAAAAAATAAAGATAAGAAAGAGGGCGGTAGTATAAACATGAGCGCTTTTGTGATAGCCAGTTCGAACATGGAGATTTGGAAAAATGAAAGTAACTGTATATATATATATATATATATATGTATGTATGTATATGAATTATAATTGACTTGCATGAGAACTGAATACAATGTTGCTTTATGAGTGTGATTTAAGAAATGTGATCGCCGAAAATTAAGTTGGTCGAACGGAGTCAGGAAGGATGGCGTTGGAGGAAGCGATGGCGTCGACGAGTCAGGAGCGTTGACTGCGTTTGAGGTGCAGCTGAAAAAGTATTCGAAGGATCCTCGACGAAGTTGGTGAGTGCTTTTAACTTTTCTTTATGCCGCGCAAAGACCATGATGGCATATGAACACTTGAAAGTGCAACGAGCTTCGCTAATACGTCAGTCCTCCCACTGACTGTGAAAGCGAGCGACGGACCTCGTTAATGCCTACTTCACGTGGTGACTAGGGCAAAGCCCAAAACGAGAATAACTGAGCCGCCAACGGTGACAGCTGGTGTTCCTCATAATAGTGGCAACACGCTTGTAAAATATGTTGTGCTGTCCTACCTTTAAGATGATTGGGCACCGAGTTCGTACAATAGAGTAATCGTGATTTTTGCATCTAGGATCCAGGCGGGAATAAATATCTATATCGTGGGAAGATTTGCCATCTAAGCGTAGGAGTGTCATGAGTATCCCGCTGGGATGGAACAAACTTCACAGTGCACTGGGGATACGCTGTTAGCAACCCCCTCACGTGAGTACCAAGAAGGGTTCCGGTACCTCCCCCTTTTCTGTATTTAAAAGGAGTGTAAAATACGCGAGAGCGTTAATATTCAACAGGAATATTTAGTGCAGAGACTCGTGAGGGCTAAGCTACAGCTACAGGCGACTGAGGTAGATATTAGATTCCTTAGCAGAATTATTTGGTGATCCGATAGGAGCCGATTACACGCAGCTTAGTGCGAGCCCGGGTGCCTATCAGCCAATGATCCCGGAGAGTGCTCCGAGTATTTGTGACTTGATATTATTGCTGAGTTTGTTTTAAGGGGTTCCTTTGTTATAAAGTATGAATAAGTATTTTGAATTAGGTAATGATATGCATTTTGAGAAATAAAGATAGTCTAGTCGCAAAATAACATGTAGTCAAGCGGTCTTCATTTATTGGTCCGAACCCTAACGGAACTAACCCCAACATTTAGTCTAGATGACATATGCACCATATTCATCACTGGTGGGGGCGGGCAACCATTACACTGTTGCTCTTCTGTCGCCTGGACAACTCTGGCCAATCTTCTTTCAGCTCAAGCATAGAGGAGCCTGTGACAACCACACGCTTGACGTTGAGAGTCGTTATTTTGCTTGGTAGTCCACTCTCTGTAAACATTAATAACTGCTGCTCTTGAAAGTTCAGCTGTTTTGCTGATACTGGTTCCGACACTGCGTGCGCCGACGATCGTCCCGCGTTCGAACTCGGTTAAATCACATTTTTTTCCCCATATCGTCGCAGAAAACACAGTGTAACTGATGGTTCTCCTCACCTGCATTCCTTTTTTATAGCTATTTAGCCCTCTAGCGGCAGCGCTGTGACGCAATAGCTCATTTGCCTAATCCTGTCAGGTGGTCATAATAATTTGGCCACTCAGTGTATATTAGCAACTGTATGGCTAATCAAAGTTTATTCGTTGTAAATAATACTTTTGTTTTTTGATGAGCGTAAGTTTTGTGCGTTCCATGATCAGCGATCGAAGTCGATTGGAACTCGATAGCGGCGTGTCGGCGCCTGGATGCTTTTTCTTCGCTGGTAAAACTATCAAGTAATGCAGCATAATAGATGACATCTTGGTGAGTGCTCATTCTTTTATATTTGTTCTCCGCCATTCATTGATTCCTCGATGCAAATTGAAACTATCTTCAGATAGAAAGTGTTTGCGCTGAAAATTGGCTAGAAAGCCCATCGTTCACTTGCACAGCTCTGATTGCGGCCCTCCCCAGCTAAGCGGCATGGATGCGCGAAAGTGCATGAGAGAGACAGCTTTACGACACAGACTGTATTTAGACTCTCAGTTAGCTGTAAGCAGTAATTTAAGACTTTTGTTGTGACTGTAGTGGTTTTAGTCATAGCAAGGGACGACCTGGGAATGTAGCATGATTAATCTTTTTGTCATTAACGCGCTTAAGGGAACCTGAACCGAGTAAGTGATGGCGGAGCCCTCGCGAGAAACGTTGTTGGGGTAGCGACTGAGCACGTGGATTCACTCACGTTAACGCTCCTAGCCACCCAGCTGCTGAGCACTCCTGTAAGGTTGACGTTGTCACTGACCGGAGCAATTTACCCGAGAAGGGTTACTGTGGTGCCCCCTTCTGGCTGTTATTTACAGTAGAACCTCGTTTTTACGAAATTCTGGATTTAGCGAAGTAATTCTGAAATCCCGACCCCCACCTGTTGATTTCCATATAATAAACTTTACGTTTTACGAAGTGTTTATACGACGAAATTCGTATTTTACGAAGTTAGAAGGTAGTATAAAATTTTACTAAAAAAGTAAAAAATTTTTGCGTGAGCGGCCTGGTTGCATTTTTTATTCTGATTACATTTTGTTCATTTGGCCTATGTTATCGCCGTCATGATCGATGATTAACTATGGACTAGTTTCCGCCGTCGCCAACAGAGGGCGCCATAAGTAACTAGAGAGCCTAGAAAGAGGAAGTGCTGTCTCCTTCTAGGCTCTCTATGCAAACGAAAGTGAAACTGAACTTGCAGTCTCACCCGAAGATGATGATAGCGAATTTGAAGAGTGGGAAATCCTGAAAAGTAAGCTGAATTTTCAATCTAAATTCTCCGAGTCTGTTAATATTGATGCGGAAGTTTTAACTTCTCCGACATTAAACGATAACGAAATGTGCGATCTTATCAAAGGTGGCAGCGAAGAAGACCATGAAGGTGACGAGAAATTGGAAAATATGACATTCAAAGCAACATCCTCACAAATTAAAAGCCCCTTAGAAACTCTAAAAAACCATCTGTATGCAACTAATAAATGTATCAGACGACATTTTTGACAGTTTTTTGAATTTTCAAACTACTTAAATAATGATATAAAACTTCAAATATGCATCAGACAACAATTCTTAAATATTTTCAAAACTCGAATACTTAATCGGTGTATAAGCCTATTTGTATTAAAAATACTGCCTATTAAAAATTCAGTGCGTATTTACGTGGTTTTTTTGGGGGGGAGGGTTGTTTTTTACGAAGTTCGGATTTTACGAATAAATATTATTGGTCCCCTGAAATTCGTAAAAACGAGGTTTCTACTGTATAAAGGAGCCACATGGCGTCAGGGGACATTGGCTTTTAAGGCTATTAGGGTATTGTTTCCGTCCGGTGGTTCATCTGTATAAACCCCATGGAATTGATTGCCCCTGTTTGAATGGTGACATTAATTGATGTTATTTGCATATGTACAGAGAGTTGTTCTTAGGGCCACACCTCTCTTAGCTAAATAATTCGTGTTTGTGTATTAACCTATATTATGATGCATATTTTAGTGTTGAATATGGTTGAGTAATGTTAAGGAGTCTATAATAAAGTAGTAATACTTTGTATGAGGTGTAGGATTTCGAGAATGAGTAATTAGCCATTTTTAGAATTTATTCACGTTAATTATGCAAATTCAATAATTTATTTGCATTATGAATGTTTGTTAAATCGTGAGTTTAGCGTTTGAAAATATTTAGAATGGATTCAGAGACAGTAAAGAATTAAATAATAAATAATATTTTAAATGTTTTTTCTCTGCTCGATTTTAGGAAGCTCTTAAATGGTGCCAGAATTGCTGTCAACAGCAAGGGGATCGTCAAGGATTCAATTTACACCTTATAGAATAGGGTTGGTTTGACTTTTGTTCAAGGACCCAAGAGTATTAGCAGATTTGGAAAAGTTGTTAGGATCGTATTCGAGACGGGATGTAGATGGCCAGATGCGATTAATTGTCACGTGAGTGATGAAATTTAGAACAATTTGAAATAGTCGATGCAATTGTTACTAGGATATTGATTGGTAGAAGAATTACCTTTTGGTGGTTGTCTAGTGTGTGTTCAAACGTTTGATTGGTTAAGGAAACCGGATCTGTCTTGTCAATAGTTCCAGAGGAAAGAATCGTCAGTAGAATGCTTAATTGTTAAGAGAACTGGGTGTGCGGTTCTCTTACTCACATTTTTATTATCTTCTAATTCGGCCTCTATCTGAAATTCAAATGAATTCAGATGGGAAATTTTAAATTAATATTTTACTCCTGTTTAATTTTAGTTTTCTTAATTTCTGTTCACACCAAGTAATTCTTTGAGTTGGCTCGATGCCGAGATTTTTAAGTATACTCCACCTAGCTGAGAACCAGCTCCATCAATTTTTATAGTTAAGAAAGTTAATATTAGTTTGAGAGAGAAAAACCAGCCCCGAACGGTAAATAATTTCATTGTGGAAGAAGGAGCCTAGCAGAGAAGCCTACCAGCCACTTCTGAAGAGGAGTCCATCCCCTCCAGACGTTTCGACGGAGCCAGAGAGCGAGTACGACATCCAAGAGCGGACAGATTCGAGAAGGCATGGTAAAAGCCCATTTCCAATTTAATGTCTCAGTGGCCATTCTATTCATATATTTCTTTATTACAATTTCTATTCACTTAAAATGGGAACGGAACATTCTTATTCATAAAATTCTAGTGGGAAAGACAATTGCACTTTAGAGTCAAGTTACAATTCAGTTCTTACAAGATTTAATTTTATCACCCCTTTAAGCTTTAATTGAATCAGTCTGATCATTTTGTTACCTTACATTAAGTCTTGCCATTAGTTATAATGTTGTAGGAAAATTGAGTAATTAAGTTAAGTTCAGTCAGAAGAAATTACTTCTTTACTGTTAAATCATTTGATCCAAAGTTCCACAGAACAGTTGATTCCATATTTCTATATTTTAATTATCATTATTAAAGAGTTAAGACAATACAAGTCACTTGAGAATAATTTTACACTATAAATTTGATTGTCTGAATTTCCACAATCTATTCTTGTCTTGAAGAATTATAAGTACATTCATTAATTAATAGTTATTAATAAAAATACAAAATGAATAAAAAATAAGATAAAATAAACAAAAATAATTAATCAAAAATCAAAATAAAAAGCTGACGTTTCGGATAGAGACTATCCTTTATCAAAGCAAAAAGGATAATTCTCTAAAAGCAAATAGAATATTAGAGAATTATCCTGAAGTTATGAAAGTTGTACTACCGGACGGGTTTATATATAGTTTGCATAGGGAATAGTAATACGGTATTGGCTGGAAAACAAGAAGAGAACAAATGAGATTAATTAGAAGAACTGTTGGGATAGGACAGGACGGAGGACAAATAGGAAATGGCAAGAGGGTGACAAGAAAAATGCAATAGGATAACACATATGAAGTTAAAATTATAAAAAAGGTTAGGAATAATAGAGTGCCTAGCAAAAAGATTTCGTAAAATTCCCTGAATTTCCCTTGATTTTTCCTGATCATCAGCAGACAAGAAAAGGCTATCATGAAAAAATATTATTGACATTGTTCAAAATTTTCGATTTTATGATTCCCTGACTGTTCCTGGTTGCAAAAAAAAATTCCCTGACCATTCCCGGTCGCTAGTCACCCTGTAAAATAGTACCACATATAAGAGAGACCGGGTCAAAGGTCACTGAAATAAAGGAGTACAAGAAGCCTATGAAAAAAAGTGAGCAGGGACGGACATAAAATGAACATAGAGGTAGAAAAATATGAAAGAACATTAAAAAGAGGAAATAAAAGATAAAGAAAAAAGGGAAAAAGAAAAGGAAAATGGCCCAGGTAGCTTGCGACAAATTAAGGAATGGCTGAAGTTGGAGAGGGATATGGGAAAGGTAATGAGGGAATGGTGCCTTTGCTAAGGTTAATGCCATTAGGGGTGAAGGAATTGAATTTCCAAATAAGAAAAGACTTTTATTGCTTTCTCTCTTTTTTGTTATGGAAGTTACTACGAAGAATATAAAGGCTGATGGCCTGTAAAGAGTGACCAGGAGAATTAAAGTGTTTAGCGACAGGGGTGTCAGCATTGCTAAGGATGTCGAATTTATGTCCGGCAAATCTGGCACGTATGGTATTGCCTGTCTCACCAAGATACTGTTTCTGGCATACTTTGCAATGTAACAGGTAAATTAGATTGTGAGAAGTGCAGGTCAGGTTCTGGTTAATTTTGAAAGTAAAGGAGGAAGCACTGCTGGAAATGGAGGTAGCAGGGTTAAGAAAATGGCAAACGCCACAACACTTTTCATTACAAGGAGAACATCCCTTAGTGGAAGTGCGTGGTTTAGTAATAGCAGCATGAACCAGAATATCTTTAAAATTAGATGTCCATTTAAAAGAAACTTTAGGTGGTTCTGGTAGAATGGAATGGAGAAGAGGAGAGTTGTCAATTATATGTTGATGTTTCCTTAGGATATTTTTAATACTATTGAGGGTTGGATGATAAGAAAGAACTAACGTAGGTGTTGCCATGGCTGGAGAAGGTTTAGGATTGTTGTTAGAACTGGAATTGCGATGTTTATAGATAGAAGCGCGTATGACAGATTTGGGGTAGCCTCTTGCTTTAAGGGAGTGGGTAAGGGCGTTAGCATGGAAGTCCTTGTCAGACTGATTAGTGCATATTCTATGGATGCGAGTTAACTGACCTAAAGGGATGTTATCCTTGCATTGGCGTGGATGGCAGCTATCATAGTGTAAGCACTGGTGCCTGTCAGTGGGCTTCTTATAGAGATTAGTAGACAATTTGTTGTTAGTGATAGAGATAGAGACATCCAGAAAAGAAACAGTTGTGTTAGAATAATTGTGAGAAAACTTGATAGAGGGGTGGATGGAGTTAGAATGGGTTATAAAAGATAGGAGAGAGTCTTCATTATGTGGCCAGATCTGGAAAACATCGTCAATATTCTGTAGCCAGACCAACGGCTTCAAGGGAGACGTGGAAAGCAGTTTGATTTCCACCTCCCCCATAAAAATGTTGGCATAGTTGGGAGCTATTTTGGAGCCCATAGCAGTGCCACTGGACTGAATATAATATTCATTGTTAAAAGTGAAGAAATTGGAGGTTAGGATGGTGTGAAGGAGAAGGCAGATGGTGTCAGTAGAAGGAACTTGAAAAGGTTTGTTAGCTTCGAGACTGTTGCAAACAGCTTCAATCCCATCATCATGAGGAATGTTAGTGTAGAGAGAAGAGACATCAAGTGTGCAGAGGAAGACGTTCTTAAAATCGTAATTAGAGTCGTTAAGGCGCTGGATATGGGATAGAAAATCATTAGTGTCTTTGATATAGGAAGGAAGAGATATACTGTAATTGTAATCAAGTACATTCATTACAATTATCTTAAGTCAATTCCGAAACTCTTTCATTTATTTCTGAAATACCATTTATTTGTTTAATACAATTAAATACAAAGTCTTTCCTTTTACAAATTGAATTATTCCAAAGATTGTATTCTTTAAATTGATGTCCTATTGATACATTGTTTTACATATCATTGGTTAAATTTTACTTCTGATTACCTCAAATTCTGTTTTATATAATTGTTGAATGTTCCAAATAAATATTCTATTTTATATGTTAAAACTGCCTCGAGTACTTTGATTTTCTCCTCACTTGGCCGGGCCTGTTTTAAGCGGGAGGTATCTAGTTTGTATGAATGGGATAAATCTAAATTTATCATAAGTACTTTGTGGAAAGTATAATCCACTGGCGCAGTCCTTTCTAAATAATTAATTATTCATTCGACCACTTATTTCCATAATTATCCCCAGAAACCTCACAGAGGGACCCCTCCAGTGCACTCACTGTTCTATGGTGTGAGTATTAGTTGCAATACTTAATCTACACGTATTTATTTATTTTGTGTTGATCAATTAAGGTAATTTGTAGTAAAATGTATTGGCTTTGTGTCAGTATCTGCCCTCAATTATCTGCTCCGAACACCTGACAAGTACCCCTCGACGATAATTTCTCTTGTCAGCGTTTGTTTATAGTACAGTGGGAGGGGGGCTCGTCACATTTGGTGCTCGACATGAGGTGGATAATCCGGAATTTCCGAATTATTGAGGATGGACATTGTCTCAATCTTTAGTAGGTGTATTGGATAAATTTTGGAAGAGGCCATCATGGACGTTATTAATTATGAATGGAGGAAGGTTTAAAAGCCATTCCCTATGATGGAAATGCATGGCTGTGGCCCATGTCTAGACCTGATCCAGGGGATGGAGAGAGTTTCCAAAAGATTGCAGACTTGGTCTCCAGTTTTAGGACTGTGGACCAGCAATAGAGCCACTTGTGCCAAAATGGTGGGGAATTGCATGGTTATGAGGAAGGTGGGATATGATGATGGGTTCCATTGCTTTCAGTTTGTGTAGTGGGCCCTGAACAGGTGAAGGACTCTGGCTGTGATGGTGCCAAAGTACAGGAGCACACCCAGGGCAGATATGTTGGTGAGCTCAGAGCTCAGGTGAGACATGGTAAGCATGTCGGGCCCAAGCAATGGGCATTGGGACATATGAAGAGGGGGCAGAGGGTAATGGTGGCTGCCAGGGGTAACCCCACTGGTAGGTGCTTTGGGCCGTTTCGCATTGGAAAATGGGTGTCTAGTACTTATGTGAAAATTAGGGGCATAAGGCTTGGAGACACCTAGGTTGTACATAAGTACAGTGTGTGGGGCTGTGGCTACCCACAGAGACCCAATGATGTACAGCTTGCAAACAGACCCCTGATGGGCAGTTCTGCCATGTGCACTTGTATGCCCAGTGGTGGAGGAGCCATTGCTCCAAGTGAACCGGTAGGCTATTCGAAAATAATCATGGATCCGGTAAGTGTCCTGCAGGGTGCCATTGAGCACAATGCTCACACTCATGGTCCGACCTTCACTCTAGCAAAGAGAGTGAGCAACCTGGGTTGCACGAAGTGGGACAGGTAGATTGTGCTCCAAAGGAACATGGTGTTACAATCCATTATGATAATGGGCTGTTGATGGGTATAGCTGTGATGAGAAGCTACGAACAACCCGAGGTCCAGGAAAGCAAGACAAGTAATGGGGTAATAATGCGGATGAGAGGAAGGACAATGTCTCTCTCAGTCTGCAGGAGGAAGCGATGCAGGAATCACTGCAGCTTCACGACTCACAGGTTGAGCACAAGAAGGTTGTAAACTCGACAGACAACCAGATGGTAACCAGTGTTGCCATATTGGGGGGGGGGGGGAACTGTTTTTTTTTTTTCAGTCTTCATTGGTTTTCTGGGG
>JAHWFO010061346.1:2007175-2018453 GCA_023313115.1 Rhysida immarginata
TATCCTATGGTGTGGGTGTTAGTTGCAATATTAATCTACATGTACATCCTTTGTCAGAGAACTTCCGGGACAAAGGTCATAAAAACTTGAAAATTGTACTTACCAAGCAATGATCCTAGCTCCTATCAAAGTAGTACCCTTGGCTATCTAGATGCAATTGCCAATGTTTTTGGAGGTCTTGGAAGCAAGCAGGGAAGTCTTCAACCGGAATGCTTGTAAGCTCATTTGTCATAGCCCGTTGGATGTCTGTGATATCTTGATGAAGCTTTCCTTTCAGGCTCTTCAGCCTCGCCTGCATATGTTCCACATTTCAATAGGGGTTTTCCTGAGCTGAACACAAAACTTAATGTTCACTCTTTGCTCACAGTCCATATCCATTGTGTCACCTTAACTGATGCGACAACAACCCAAACAGTGTGATGTTAAGCACGGCCCTGCCACCTAGTGAGTTTGCTCCGAAACATGGCCAAGGTCATGTCAAGTAAGAACACGTACCAGGTAACATAAAAACATCATTTGTTCCTTTTTAGTATTGCAAACTCAGAAAAAAAAAAATTATCCTGGAACTTTTTTGACAAAGGACATGTTTATTTATTTTGCGTTGTTCATTAAAGTTAACTGTATTGGCTTTGTGTTAGTGTCTGCCCTCAATTATCCGCTCCGAATTCCTGATAAGTACCCCTCGACGATAATTTCTGTTGTCAGCGTTTGTTTACAGTAAGGTGGGAGGGGGGCTCATCACAAAAGCTACTCATAGAATTTTATGAAAATCAGTGAGTCTTAAAGAACACTTCGCGTGCACAAAATTATGACCTGACTTAAGAACACTTCGCACGCACAAAATTTGACTGTCTGGAGAGATCGGCAGTGGGTAGACATCTCTTAGAAACTGGACGTATCATCATGGTAGACATCTCATAGAAAACCTGAAATATTGAGAAGGTTAGCAACAACTTCTTAATCAATGCTTTTGAGACCTTGGAAATTAAGAAGAAAGACTCAAAACACCTGCTGAATGAAGACAGTGGCCCCTTGGGGGAGTCGAATTTGTTTAAACTGAATAGGAGTATTTCAAGTGATTAAGTTCTTGATTACTGTAATCCAATTTGTTAGCAATTGTAATTATTTTGTAATCCAATTTTGTAGTTTTAATTTTAATTGTAATTGTTTTCCATTTTTGTACATGTTGATCTTGTATTTTATTAATTTTGTTACTGTTTTATAATTTTTAAATTTGATTTTTCGTCACGGGGGCCTATATCTTTTTCCTGATTTTTTTGCTTTTGCATTTTTATTTTAATTCTGATAATTCTGTAATTTGTAATTTAAATTGTAACCCAATCTTGTTTTAGTAATTTCAGTTCTTGATAGTAATTATAATACAAGTCTGCTTATACAATTTTTTTTTTTTATTTTTTTTGGAAAATTTGTATTATTTTTACCTCATAATATGTTGGGTATTTTTGTCACAAGAGCCCGTCCCCCCCTTTCCCGACTTTGATTGGTTATGTAATCTATTTAATCCTTATTGTCCAGGTAACTTCTATAAGCTTATGTCACAGGTTTCGACTTTAGGGGGCTCTGATTTGCTGTTTTAACTTCCCATGAGGCATTTGGATGCCAGGGGCATTACAATCTGACCTGGACTTTGTTTTTTATAAAATCAGGAAACTACAAAAAAAAAACAACAAGAATAACACCGGTTATTTCTCAAAGAATTCTCCTTGCTGCTCTAGACATTTTTTTATACCGTTCTGGGAGCATGTGGATACTGGTTCTGTAGAGATCTTCAGGCTGATGTTGAAACCACATCAGGACAGCCTTTTTCACTTCCTCATTGGAGCCGAACCTCCGCCCTCCCAAGAACTCTTTCAATGGTCCAAAAAGGTAATAGTCGCAAGGGGAGAGATTCGAGCTGTATGGAGCATGTAGTAAGATAGGGAACCCAGATTTTCAAAACAAAAAACTGGGACATTTAAAAAGGTGTCTCGATTTTCAAAACAAAAAACAGGCTCACTTAAAAAGTAAGGTGTGAAATAAGCACAACGTTAAACATTTTTAATTTTTAAGCCTTCTTTTTAATTTTTTGCTTATAGGCTCCGTGCCTAAATGTTTCATGTATGCACTTTTATTCTACTGTACTTTAATCTTTTATTTTTATCTGCACTGTGGACAACACCATATTGATGGTGGCAATATCTGAAAAATCTCCGAGCGATTCGAGAGCTATCAGAGACAAATCCTGGTAAAATCTGGGTAATAAAAAAATCATTAGCATAGCATAGAAGCACATGCATACAGATTTTATAAAACACAATCTTTTATAACACACAACTTGCATCAGCTGAAAGTTTTACTACATTCTACATGAATATGATCATGGCTAGAAACGCGTTTGTTAACAAAATCATTAAGTGACCATTTTCATTCAAACATTTACCTGATTATGAAAACACAAGCAGTAATTTCTTTCAAGCTTGACTGTTTTTGTTAATCTTGTGGCAACAAGGAAGTGGAGCTTGATATCAACTAGGATAAAGTCTTTATCCTAATTGGTATTATTGGTTTCCTCAAAACTGCGTCAGCTGACATGAAGTAAGAACTAGATCAAGCACCAATCTCTCGGTTGCTCCACTCCGTGCCATGCAGAGAAGTGTGTATGCATTGGTCTTAGTCAAAAATTAATTTAATCATGGTTTTCTTTTTTTAAGATGCAAACAATTTTGACACAATCAAATGCCGGGACAATTAGCATCCCGAATAAATGTTTTCGGGACACCAGGACAAGTTCTAAAAAACTGGGACTCTCCCGGGAAAACCGAGATGCCTGGGATCCCTTGCCTGAATTCTGTTAGTGTGTCCATAGTCAGTTTGGTTGTGTGTGGTCTGACATTGTCTTGCAGAAAACAAACACTGCTGGTAAGGACTCCTGGTCGCTTTTTTCCTTAGTCCTGGCTGCAGGGATGTCCTCAAAATGCCTCTGTAGTCGGGTGCATTTATGGTTTGATGTTCTTCCAGAAAATCGACATGAATAAAGTCGCCATCACTTTCGTTGCCGACAGTGTCATCTTGAATTTCTTGGGTCGTGATGAGTCAGTGTGTCGCCACTCCATGCTCGCACACTTGCTTTCAGGATTATGGTGATGAATCCTTGTGTCGTCGGTGGTCATAACACTCCTTAGGAAGCTGTCACCTTCCCTGTCATATTGCTGCAGCAGCATAGAACAGATTTCTACCTGGGTGTTTTTTGATCCTTGGAGAGTTGCTTAGGGACCTATCTGGCACAGATCTTGTTGAATTTCAGCTTATTGTGGATGATGGTCTCCACAATTCTCAGACATGAATCTGCCTGTTGTCCCTTATCAGCTCATTTGTCCGTGCGATGTTGAATTCCAGATACTTTTGCACCTTCGTTGTGGAGAAATTTGATGATTATTTGTTGTTCCACTTTGGTCAACACATCGTCATTTTGTTTAAACAAACAATCGGTTATCATTGGCAACTGGATGAGTGGTGCTGCATTTGCATGACAGGTGGTAGTTGTCGTCCCAACAATGAAAGTTTAGATTTTTACAACAATGAAATTACAGAAAATAAAGTCTAGGTCAAATTTGAACGCTCCTCGTGTAATTAGTTTCTTTTCTATGATCGTGTTAATATGTATTCACTGAATGATGAGCACAGTACGGTTGAAATGTGCATTTAAAATTAATAAACAATTTGTTGTGAATAAGAGGTACTTCTTAGTTTTAATTGTTCTTATCCACAGTTGGCTATATCCTCAAATTTATTTAAGTTTTATTATTTTTAGGTTGCCAAAGAATCCAATGTCTTAACCACGGACTCTGATGAAGCAAGGTTGAACATCAGTTTATCAGATAGTACTGGAATTCCATTGCCACTGAATGTGACATCTAGTACATGTAATACAAAATCAAAAGGGTAAGTGATATTATAAAAAGTCAAATATTAAAAAATTTGTTTGTTATTTATGATGACAAATTTAAGGAAGTTTATACTTGCGATTCATGAACTCAATAGATGTTGTATTTGGCGAAAGAAAAAGACTGCAGTGCACGAATTGTACGAGAGCAAAAACTTACGGTGTTTATTCCATGAGTGTTACAATAAGAAGAGAGAGAAGAACAAGTAACGCCACCTAGTGACAAACTGAAAAAGGCAAAATACGAAAAATATCCTTAACATAATAGCCCCCACTTTGAAAGGCTAGACTTTCAAAACGTGGCAAAAGAAAGCAATAAAACAAATAATCAAAACATTAACAATCGCTGGGTAAGGGACAAATCTTTGAAAATGATCTTTTCAAAAGTCCGGTAGAAGTACAGATGGTGGCCACACGAGGGATGCCATCTCTGCCAGGATGAAGCTGGGTAATACGGCCGAGCTTCCAATGGATAGGTGGTTGGAGATCGTCCTTGATGAGCACAAGGGAATCTATTTCAAGTTGGAGCTGTAGTGATGCCATTTTGCTTTCTGCTGCAATTCACCGATGTACGCTAAACTCCATCGTTTCCAGAAGTGCTGCAGCAGTTGCTGAACCAACTGGAACCGGGAGAGTCTCGACAAAGGAATGGGAATGACAGAGGGATCTGGAATCGTGAGAGTCTTCCAATAAGAAAGTGACCTGGTGTCAAAGGTTCAAAATCCTCAGGTTCACTAGATAGCGGAGTCAGAGGACGAGAATTCAATAATGCTTCGATTTGGGCAAGAAGAGTATAAAGTCCTTCAAAAGTTAATTTGGCGTTGCCAATGACCCTTTTGAGATGATGCTTAGACGATTTAATACCTGCCTCCCAAAGGCCGCCAAATTGGGGAGAACGAGAAGGAATGAAGTGCCACTGAATACCAAGCTTGGAAGCAGAACGAGTAATGCAATCCTCGCTTGACTTCAAAAATACGCCAAGATCTCGCAGCAAGGAATGGGCTTCCAGGAAATTTCTCCCGTTGTCAGAAAAAATGTGTAAAGGGCAGCCACGACGAGATACGAATCTTCTTAAAGTCAGAATGAAGGAATCTGTAGTCAAGTCAGTGATGAGCTCGAGGTGAATGGCTTTGGTGGCGAAGCAAACAAATAAGCACACAAAATACTTGGAAGTCTTGCAGCCTCGACCCCTTTTGTCCTTAATCAAAATAGGGCCTGCGTAATCTATTCCAACAGATTGAAATGGAAAGGATGTTTAAACTCTGTTACAAGGAAGATTACCCATGACAGGTGTAATGCCTTTCGGAGCAGCACGGAAGCACTTAACACACTGGTGAACGACACATTTAACCAAATTTCTTCCATTAGTAATCCAGCATCTCTCTCTTAGTGATGCAAGAAGTAGTTGAGGACTAGCATGCAAAAGGCGAAGGTGTTCTGAGGTGACTAACCATCTGGCTAGCGGATGTTTCCCAGAGATGAGGAGGGGAAATTTCTTATCAAACGAATAGTCAGTATTAAGCAATCTACCTCCAACCCGCAGCAGGCCATCAGAGTCTAAAATCAAGGACAAGGGAGGGTAGCTTCGAACGTGATCGAGGGTCGTGGGATTGACAAATTTTAATCTCCTCAGGGAACAAGTGGTTTTGAGAAAGTCTAACAAGAGTCAGGAAGGCACGCTCAATTTCCAAAGGTGTAAGAGGACCATACATTCGGACATCCTTGAGACATAGACAATTGTTCTTGAAACGCAATATAAGGGCAACGATGCGATTAAAATGATCAAAATCAGAGAATCTTGAAAACGGAAGTGAAGAACATGAAGTAGTGGCAGATATTACATCTAACCTTTTACTTCCGGAAGATCATGTAGTATGGAAGGCGTTTGCAGAGTTGGCCATGAAGATTCTTCTAGAGAGAGCCACGGTGGTCCATGAAACTACAAGGCGGAATCCTTCAGCACAGTAGGAGAGACCCCTCTTGAGAGGATGTCGGCAGGATTAATGCCACTGGAAACATGGTTCCACACAGAATTGTGGAGAGAGAGTCTGGATTTCAGATATACGATTGGCGACAAATGTGTATAGACGATTTGGATGCATTTTCAACCAACCAAGAACAATAGTGGAATCAGTCCAGAAGAAGCACTGATCAAACGTTATTTGGAGTGCAGAAGTAACCTGCTGGGCTAAGCGGGCAAGAGTGAGAGCACCACAAAGTTCTAGTTTCGGAATGGATATAGACTTGAGAGGAGCCACTTTGGCTTTCGAACACAATAAGTCTGAGAAAATAGCACCGTTTTGATCAACAGAGCGCACATAGATGCAGGCACCATAAGCTTTGACGGACGCGTCGGAGAAGGCATGTAGCTGTATACTTTTCAGCTCATCGCATATGATACGTCAGGGGAGGGCAACTTCGTTTAGGGCAGGAAGATCACCTTTCAAGTTCAACCATTGAGTGGACAAGGAGCGAGGAATAATATCGTCCCATGAAAGTTTCTCTAACCAAAGCGCTTGCAACATCATCTTAATAGTGCAAGGGCTTAGCAAGCCAAGAGGGTCGAAAATCTGCAAGATGTCGGACAGGATAGCACGCCTAGTTATCCTTTTTGGAGAGATAAGAGAAATAGAGAATGTCAACTTATCATCAAGTGGCGACCCATGCAGTCCAAGAGTCTTTGTGCTATCATGCGAGCCAATATCAACTAGGATAGGGTGAATGTCAGAGTCCATGAAGTCTGAAAGAGTTACAGGCTCGTCCGAGATCCATTTTCGTAAGTTGAAGCAACCAGTTTGTAAAGTAGCAGAAAGGTTTTTGCACAGTTCCTTTGCTGTGGAGATGTCGTTTGCTCCACTCAACAAATCGTCAACGTAGAAGTCTTCTTTTATGATGTGAGAGAACTCAGGAAGGGATTGTGTGCATTCAATACACAATTCGTACAAACATCGAATTGCTAAGAAGCTAGCAGAAGCAGTACCATAAGTAACAGTGTTCAGATTAAAGGTTTTGATGACGTCATTTGGATCAGGTCTCCATAAGATGTGCTGCAAGAGTCTTTGAGACTTCTCAACCAAAACTTGGCGATACATCTTTTCTATATCGGCTGAGAAGGCATAGACATGTTTGCGAAATCGAATTAGAACACTGAACAGATCTTGTTAAATGGTAGGGCCGACCAATTGTAAGGAGTTAAACGATTCACCAGATGTAGTGGGAGCAGAACCAGTGAAAACAACACGAAGCTTTGTGGTCACGCTATCTTCCTTGAGAATGCCATGATGAGGTAAAACCTCAGGAAACCTCAGAAGGTGCAGTATCACAAACAGACATGTGGCCCAAGTCTTAATATTCTTGCATGAACTGTGCATAACGCTGATGCAAGGCAGTGTTGTAGACAAATTTTCTGTCGAGATTTAGAAGGGACTTTCCAGCTATTTCGTATGAGTCACCTAATACTTCTGGAGTCTTATTAAGAGGAATACTGACAATAAATCGACCACTAGAATCACGCTCAGTATGGCTCTTGAAATGAGATTCACACTAGTCTTCTTCCAAGGTGCAAAGCTTAGAGTTATCGATTTCTTCCATTTTCCAGAAATTTTCCAATTGCTCTTGAATGCGAACAGAACTACGACTAAAATTAAAACGAATGTCTTGGGGGGTAGTGCAAGGAAATGAACCAGCTACAATCCATCCAAAATGAGAAGCTTGCAGAATAGGCATTCTGGGTCCAAGTGGAATGCGCCGAGTGAGAACAATTTGCCAGAATGAATTTACTCCAAGGAGAATCGATTTCTCCAGAGACATTGAAGTGAGGATCAGCCATCTTCAGGCCGTGTGGAATGTTTATGTTAGCAAGATCAATTGGTGTGTTGGCCAGATGATCAGTAATCTGAGGAATAACTAAACATTGGGATTTCAGGCGATAATTAGATACTTGAGAGTGCAAAAGAATTTCACAACTACAATGGAATACTGGTAGTAGAATTAGTGATGCCCTGAACTTGGATGCTGACTAGAGTTTGAGGCAGCTGGAGCTTCTTACATAGAAAAGAAGTTACAAATAATGAAGTGCTACCACAATCAAGTAGGATTTTTGCTTGATGAGTTTGACCTTGATAATCAACAACATTCACAACAGCAGTGGAGAGAATAGCACGTTGTTTGGAAGAGGACAACACTGAAAGGGTGACTATATCATTTTCAGCAACTGAGTTCTCTGCGGTAGTTATGGGATCAAGATGTAAAAGAGTATGATGTCGAGCTTTGCACTTATTGCAGCTATGCTTAGAGCTACAGTTCATAGCGAAGTGACCTTTAGCTCTTATTTACTGACCAATTTATGCAGCGTCTTAAATTCTTCACTTTAGCAAAACGTTCTTTGACAGGCATAGATTTGAAAATGGAACAAGAGTACAAGTTATGATCTTTATTGCAGACCGGACAAGAGGACGAAGTCGAGACGAAACTTCTCGACGGGGCGGATCGCTCATTTGTGGGCTTAGCATGTCTTTGTTCTAGAGTTTCCAACAAGGAGGCCTTGTTTTCTAGAAATTTAATGAGATCATCAAATGTAATTGGATCAGAAGTAGCAGTCTTGTTTTCAAATTCCTTTACGGTGGTGTTATCTAATTTGGAGTTGATACGATAGACAAGGAATGCATCTCTCTGATGCTCTTTATTGATCAAAGAATCCAGAAATCGAAGATTTTTCTTAGCCGAATCAATCAAGGTGTATAGTTTGGCAGAGGATTCCTTGGAAATGGGCTCTAGATCGAAGATGGCCTTCATAAGGTTATGGATTAGTATTTTTCGATTGTCATAGCAATCATGAAGACAGTCCCAAGCAATAATGTAATTGTCACCAGTGAAGGTGAGATTCTTAAGAACCTCTGAAGCTTTGCCAGCCAGCCAGCCAGCGAAGTGCGCAGATAATGAATTTTTTTATATATTGCTGAGTTCGCTATTTTCATGAATGAGACTCGTAAATAAGTCCTTAAAGTTCAGCCAGTCTTTAAACTTTCCACTAAATTCTGGTAGTTTAATAGTAGGCAACTTAATTAAATTAGATGACGAATGAGAGTGGCGTGAGCTGCCATGCAAACTTACAGAACTGGAGGGGGAGGTTGGGCGAGACCTACTTCTATCTAACAAACTCAGCATCAATAATTATGTTAAAGTACTTATCTTCAAATTCAGCGGATTCAGAGTCATCGGTTTTTTCATCTGCGTCGATCTCTAGTTGAATCTCATGAAACAAAGCGAGTAATGGTTCTATATTGAGCAGTCGTTTTCGTAATTGAGCATTATCACGATCGTTCAAAGGCACAGAAAGATTTGAGAATAAAAGTTCTCAAACATAGGATTCGAAACGTGTTAGCATAGCTTTGATGGATGTGCGCTTTCTTTTAGGATCCATTGTATCTGATGAAGCCAGCAAATTGAAGCAGTAGGAGATGCGTAGAGACAACATGGCGGGAATGACGAATCAGTGTTGAGAAAAGGACAGCATGGAATGGCGAGAAACACAAACATGACGAATAATCAGTACACTGAAGTGGAGGAAAGAAACATCACGATGCATTCAACAGTTCGAAGGACCAGGAGCAATCATCAACTGAGCTCACGAGAACAAAGAGCATTCGAGAGAAATAACTTCGATAGTTGCAGATATTATCCGGCTCAAAGGACCAAAATGTTTGTTATTTATGATGACAAATTTAAGTTTTTTTTCCTATTATGACTAATTGATTTATAAAATTGATAGCAAAACTTTGTTTTTGTTAATTTTATAGCTTCTTAAAAATTAAATATGCTAAAAACCTGTCTATTCTGGATATTATTATGACATTTATCTTACGGAGAATAGAAGACAATTTGCCAAGATAAATATTAATGTAACAACCATTCTTATCTGACTTATTAAAATATATAACTTTTAATTCATTCTTTGGTCACTTCATACTTCAAAGAAGCTTTGAAAACTTGGAAATAAAGAAATTCGTCTTCCATTGTAATGATTCAGTTACATGATCAAGAAAAAAAACAACTCTGAAATGGTATGTAATATTAGATCAACAGAAAAAGAAACAGAATGCAATGGGGCATCAATGGACATGGGAGAAAATTCATGACTATTCACATTACAAAACCTGTAAGTCTAAGGGGAGAAGCTGCATTATTAAATGTACATTGCTGGCCATTTAAATCGCTATACACAGTTGAATCAGTCTTCCACGTGCAATAAAATTAAAACCACATGCAGTATGAAAGGCACAATGCAAGTGATTAAAGTGACATTGCCGAAATGTTATTTCAACACATGACTAAGGGTGCTTGGAGCCTTTATTCAGTGCTTTAAAGGACCATTCAACAGGTTGGAAGATCAGAATTCTGTGTGTTAAAAGGCAGATCTGTATGCCAAGGCATCTTGCTCACAAAGAATATCACCACGACTGGACTGCACGAAGATAGATGGTTGGCTCATCATGTAGCTATGCATCATTGTTTGGGATTACAGCTATGGATACGTGCAGGTAGTATGTTACTTAGAAAGGACTGGTTCTCCCACACATATGGTGATTTCTGCCAACGTGAATAGAGGCAAGAGGACTACATCCAGAGAGATCCTGCAGTCTCTTGGCCCTACACTGCATTTGTCTCAAGAAGAACCATTCATCGAAGTTTGAATAAGGCTAGCCTACAGGCACTGCATCTACCTTTGGCATCATGTGGCACGTTGTCGATGGTGCCAGAATATCAACATTGGTCAGAGCGTGACATGGCTGTCACTTTGGATTTAAGTATAATTAAATCCAATTGAATTATTTATTAAATTGGAATACAGTATTTGTATTATTAGAAAGTCTTTCAAACCCCATTTCTTTGAGGAAATTACTGTGATGTAATTTTACTTTTTAGTTACTCATTTAATAACAAATGAATGAAATAATATTCGTTGGATTTTTTTTCCTCTGACTCTTAAGAAATCACTAAATGATGCATCGGCTTCGTCTGGGAAACAAATCAGCTGTCCACCCCATTATTGGAGCATGTGAGTGAGCATCCAGTGGGAAGTAAAAGAGTGAGGAGAGACAGAGCACAGAATTGATCAATAGGGATATGAGATGAATGAGTGGATATGCTAAGAAAACACTTTCTTCATTTTCAGAGGCAATGCTAAGGCATCAACCAAAGGAATTAAAAAAACAGTCATCTTAATTAATGATGTGAAGTTCACCTGAGAAAGTGGTGACAGAACACATCTTGAAGGCAATATGATTGTTTGCATAACACCCGATATGTGTTTAATTGGTTTCACTTAATTAATGC
>JAHWFO010061346.1:2018463-2051135 GCA_023313115.1 Rhysida immarginata
AGTGTATATTTTCCCGGCAGCTGGGAGTTGTTTCTTATCGCTATTTTCACGGCGCTTCCGCTTGCGCATGTGTGATCGGCGGTTGAACGCTTGAGAAAGTCCGAGGAAAAACGGTTCTTCACCTAGAAATCATTCAAGGCGGATCGGAAAGCGTCGTATGACTCAAATTCAGCGTTCTCCTCCACGGTTCCCCAGATTGAAGATCTGATGACTAAAAAAATCACGAATGACGGTCCTAATCACCTAAAAGCGGTATAACTTCCAAGCTTAACTTGTAGACTGTGCTCGAAAGTCTCCTATACACTCGGCAGGAAAATAGCGATAAAAGACAACACCCGGCCGTAGCGCATGCCCAAGCGGAAGTGCCATGAAAATAGCGATAAAAGACAACACCCAGCTGCCGGGAAAATATACACTCCGTCACAGAAACGTTACGTCTAAAGATGTAGGTCAGAATTTGCGAATGAGACCAACCAGCTTCTCAAAGTCTCACAATTCAACCTCTGTCAAACTACACTTTACTGCACAGGAGCATGGCTGTGTATGCAGGACATGGCATGTGTTGAGGCTACTCTAGTCTATTACAATACAGATGCCAGATTGATGATTGATTGTATGTAAATTAGGAATGAACCATTCTTACAGTGGAGGGACTTTTGGGACACCCTGTGCCAGGATAGCATTGAACCAGTTTTGGTTAGCATTGTTTTACATTATATTCAATCATGACACATCATTCCAAGTTTTTTGATATTTTACATGCCATGTCTTAGCATTAAAAGTTTCCATTGAACCATAATGGTTCCACTAAACCGAGTGTTTTTCCACATATAGTGTTGAAATTTAAATATTATGAGGAGCTCAGAACCAGAGGGGCATAAGTAACAACTTTACTTGTTACGTACGCTGTTCTTGTTCTGAGCTTCTCATATGTTGTATACCATCCTACAATGTGTATATGCTCTTATGCAATTTCATTAAAATTGACCCACTCCTTCCATGTGTTGCATTTTTTTTTTTTTTTTTTGCCAATATTGTAGTTGATAACAGCATACAAAATTGGCCACACAAGGAGAAAAGAATAAGCTTATAACCCAAAGTGATAACATTATGCATCATTTTGCCAACGATGCAACAATAACAAACACATCTTCTCCCCTTAAAATAAAAGCAAAACTCTTGGAAATTTCGCAACTTCATATTTTATTTATTTTTTTTTTTTTAGAGTTTCAGAAGATCCAAGCTTAGTATTCTCTCGAGATGGTTTTGGTAGGCAGAGCATTTCAGAGAAGAGACATGCTCAATTAGATGCTAAAAACACGGATACATATCAGAGAAATAAAAAAGCACGAGAAGAAAAGGGGAACAAGAAAAATGAAAATGTACCATCAGAAGGTTCAAATACAGGTATGAAGCATTTCATTTTAGATACAGTGAAAAAACCATACAGATGAACTCCAGCATTATTTTTGAGCTTATGTCGCCTGCTAGAAATACTGGAGCCCGGAACTGTCACAATCCTTTGTGATACATTCTATATATATGAATGAAGCATCCTATTTTTCTTTTATTGCTTCTAGAAAAACTTTCTATAACGAAAAAATTACTTGAACTTGGTTGGTTTGCTTTAAAATCCATGCCTTGATTCACTCTTTGTAACGAAACGGTTACTTTCTATAACGAAGCAGTCTTTATGACAAGAATAAAAATAACAAAATTCTTGGTTAAGCAATAAGGTAGAGTTTTAATTACTGATGTGTTTTGAATTACGTAATCTTCATGGGTAAACAGCTACAAAGTTGTCTGAAGACAATCAATGGAATTTATAGCATATAGAGTATAGTGTCACCAATCAACTAAATTGTTGACCACTGGACACAAACGCCTTATTGAATAGACAGTTACTTAATAAGCTGGAGCGACTAGAGGACTACTTATGACGTCACATCCTATCTCTGTTCCTGCTCCGAAAGTCGTTTGCTACATCCAGGATTATGTCCTTCTCAAAGGCTATTTGGTTGTTTAATAGGCATTTCTAGTTCTCTTGGTGACATTTTCTTATTTCGAGTGCTTCATAAACAAGTATTCTTTCCGAGTTCTTGGCTGTTTTCAAAATTGTGATGATCTCTTAAATCAGTAACATCTGGTGCCCATTTTTAATTAGATGTTCCGTGAAAGCCGATTTATTATCACTATTAAGCCATGATCGTCTGTGTTCTTTAAATTGCTCAATGAAAAATCGTTACGTGAATCCTAAGTAGTACCGTATTTTTTCGAATATAGGCCGACAATTGAAAATTTTAAGAGTGCGGTCTGAAAAAAATTTTTTTTTCTAAATTAAAAAATCATTATTGATAATTTTGGATAGAACAAAAAAAAAAAAAAATCAAACTACTTCGTTTTAGCGTCCCATAGTATATTTCATAGTAATTTAGATGGTAATTTTATTATTTATATAACTATCCAACTTATTTTTATATACTTAGTGAAACTTTTAGAAATTTATTAATGAACTGTGTAAATAATTATTATAATCTCATATTTAATTTAGTGTAACTCTTCGGCACCGGCCATGGCTCTATCAACGAACTGCCGATCAATAGGGCGATAGAGCATTCTATGACATCACAATACCTTGGAGTAGAGTGGGCTTGAAGAAAATGCCAACAATTATTGTTCTAAAGGGTTAGAATATTAACGAAAATATACTGAAAGTCGTTAGAAAACGATTGAACAAAGGCTAGGTTATTTAAAGCCATGACCTCAAATCCACCGTGTTTTTACCGATCAGCGATCGATTTACCCAGAGACTGTTTCTCCAAATGTCTCTGGATTTGCTTTTTCAAAAAGTAGAAATTGTAACAGAATTTTCGTATAAGAAGATAGGAAGCAAATATAAGAGGAAATAGGTATCAAATGGATAGATTTTATTGGTTACACCATGTAACAAAATTTAATTTTTTCTTTGTTCCTGGGATATACCTGTTAGTTTTTTTTTTTTTAATTTATGAATCGGGATCCAATTACTTCATCCAGGGCCTGTATGGCCAGAGGCCGACGAGTTGGGTCCCTGGATGGACCTGGATTTATACTGCTGTATGATGGTCGCAGCAGCCGGGGAGGGGGGGGGGGTGAAGATAGTCTATCACTGATGGCCACCCATCCGGTGACTAGCCATACCTGATGTAGCTTAACTTCACAGTTGTGTTCAGTGAAAGCCCACCAGGCCATGGCCTCCCTCAAATTTCTGTATTTATTTAACCTAAATAATAATTTTAGTAATGGTTAATTCTCTGAAACTTTGCTCTAGCGATCAGGAGTTTGATATAACTGATATTAAGGTTTTAGCGGTTCATAAGGAAATAGTTCATATAAAATAAAGCTACTTATTACTCTGGAAAGTTTAATAATAAAAATAATAAAAAGAAAAAAAAACTAGGGGTTTTCGTCATTACAAAAATTAGATTTTTGACAAGAGTGTCTCCCGGCCTTTTTTCGGAACAGTTAATCTTGCAGGGCTAGGACACACTTTGGTCGAAAATATAATTTTCTTTGTGTTTTTGTGCTTCGGTCTTTTAATTTTCTGTTTTCTTGCATTTTTGCCTAATTAATTGTTTTGTTTTCTTTGGGCTCAGTTTGAATTTTCTTGTTAATTTTAAATTTTCCATTTGTGGCAGGAGTTTATGAATCCTGACCACAAAAGCAAAGTTTGAACAGTTTAGTTATTAGTTTCCATCATTCTTAATAATATCCTAATGGAATAAAATGATTACAAAGCAGGAAAAAAAATTTGTGTTACATTTTGTTATCGGCCAAAAATTATTCCACTATTAATATAAATACCGTAATTTACGGTAATAACGCCGCAGCGGTAGTTAGGCCGCACCGATAAAAACGTATCATTTTAGAAAAAAAAACGGTAGTTAGGCCGCAACGGTAGTTAGGCCGCACCCCCCCCCCCCCCAACAGTGTTGCTGGCCTTACATTGAGTTGCATTCGTATTTATTTTGGTGACGGGGAAATTTTTTTCGATGCGATAAAGTGGCATTCTGTTCTAATGAACTTCGGCGATTCCGTGAAAAATGGAATCGATTCCTGGAATCGGTTAGGGACAATGAAATCAACGCTTTCTAGAGCGAGCACTGATACTAAACCATCTTAGTAAAGAGTAAAAATTGTTAAAAGAGTAGCAAAATAAACACACACAAGAACCCATTCATGAATTTTTATTTAATAACAAACATGTTTGAACATTATTTTCACTTAAACGAGATCTGCTGGTTAAAGTTTGGAAATGTCTGCTAATGTTTTAGACCAGTATGAAAAGCAAATGAAGTCCGGGCGGGGCAAATGACCGGAATCGATTTTTGACACAGCTGGAATCGAATCGCCCACCTCTATTAAGTGTATCTACAGTATACCAGATTTTATTGTGAACTAAAATAAAAGAACTCAGGTACCAACAAGAAAATTCAAATAAATATTTTATTTAAAAATCAAAGTAATTTAATTTTGGTCAGGGAAAATAACGTGATCAACCGTTAGTTTGAGGTTGTTTTGAAGCTTATAGCCCACATTGACAGGTAAATCTTTCCGGGGCAAATGACCGGAATCGATTTTTAACACAGCTGGAATCGACGATCGATTCGGAATCGAATCGCCCACCTCTATTAAGTGTATCTACAGTATACCAGATTTTATTGTGAACTAAAATAAAAGAACTCAGGTACCAACAAGAAAATTCATATAAATATTTTATTTAAAAATCAAAGTAATTTAATTTTGGTCAGGGAAAATAACGTGATCAACCGTTAGTTTGAGGCGCCGGGAAATTCCAATGAAAAGTGAAATAATGTAATATATAATGAACTATACATTGTAAATACAGAGTAATTAAAGTTCTGTGATGTATAATATATGCTAATTTCGTTTTAAGTTCATTATACGACTTTTATTTACTGATCGGACCATAGATCGGACTTTTTATCTCGATGCTCGGAGCGAATCGGCCGCCGCTGCATTACTGTCGGAGATTTTACATTTATGAACTACACGGTAATTAAAGTTCTGTCATGTATATTATACGCTAATTCCTAAAAAAAAAACGTGTATCCTGACGTGTTTTGTGCCTTAAGATTCATTACAAAACTATAAACCGATTTAGAACATACTTCGAGGTGGGATCGAAATGAAAAGTGAAATACACTGCTCAAAAAAATTAGGGGAGCAGAAGCGTTTTATTGCAGTTCGTAACCAAATCAGGATAACAATCGACAAAACTTTACACGCAGTCTTCCTGCAACCCCTCCAGTTGACAATAAGTCCTATCAGTATGCAAATTTTCGTCCGTGACGTCAAAAGGCGATAATATCCATTATCCTTAAAAAGACAGGGTTCTCCGTGGTTGCTTTATTAGAGCTTAGACAGCAGCAAGAGTCATTTCTTGAAGTTTAGTCCGTTCAAAATATGGCTGAGCAACATGATTTACCGGAATCCATGGCGTGGAGAGCTATTGGTAGGCTGGAAGCAGGTCAGACACAGCGAGTTGTAGCCGAAGCAGTTGGAGTGTCGCGAAGTGTCATTTCCCGACTGTGGACCCGCTTCCAGGAGACAGGAAGTGTTCGCAGAAGACCTGGCCAAGGTCGTCCACGGGCAACTACAGCACGGGATGACCGTTATTTGCATTTAACAGCTCGTCGTAACAGACGCCAGAATGCTACCCACCTTCAGCGAATGCTTCTAGCGGGAACAGGATGCAGAGTATCGACACAGACCATCCGCAATCGGCTTCACCAAGTCCGTCTTTATGCACGTCGACCGATGGTATGCATCCCATTAACACAGGTTCACCGTAGGGCCCGTAGAGAATGGGCTGAAGAGCATAGACTTTGGGGGCTTGTGGAATGGCGTTCAGTTCTCTTCACAGACGAGTCCAGATACAGTCTGGAGTCCGACGACCGACGAATTCGTATCTGGAGAGAACCAGGAACGCGAAATAACCCGGCGTTTGTGCAGGAAAGGTCAGCGTATGGAGGCGGTGGGCTCATGGTGTGGGCAGGCATAAGCATTGGTGGACGTACGGACCTGTACATTGTAAACGGCGGTTTGACAGCCTTGAGGTATAGGGACGAGATTCTGCGACCCTTTGTCTTACCTTATGCTGCAGCAGTTGGTGAAAATTTCATTCTAATGGATGATAATGCTCGACCTCACAGAGCCCGGCTTGTGAACGACATGCTTGAAGAGGAGGGAATCGAGCGTATGGAGTGGCCCGCATATTCTCCGGACCTGAATCCCATTGAGCATGCCTGGGATGCTCTTGGAAGACGTGTTGCAGCTAGGCCTGCACCTCCGCAGACACTTCAGGAACTCCAGATTGCTCTTGTTCAGGAGTGGGCACAAATTCCACAAGATCTTCTTGACAATCTCATATGTTCCTTGCCAAACAGATGCACAGCGGTCTTAGCTGTTCGAGGAGACCATATACCCTATTAAACTCCATTCACAATGATCAAAATGCTATTGGTTCATGTGAAAAAAATGTGTCTTTTTTCCCATGTAATGAGACATCATGCTCATTAAATTCAAATTATGGAATCATCCGTCGTATTGTTTCCAATTTTTACGAATTACTGTTTATTCTAAGCTATAGAAACACAAAAACTATATTTCACATCGTCAATAAAACAGTTTCATCAAAATAACTTCTGCTCCCCTAATTTTTTTGAGCAGTGTATGAACAGAATGCCACTTTACAACATGTTTGTTGGCCTTCGTATTTGAAGACTTACATTCGTATTTTATTGGCGATGGGAAATTCAGATGAAAAGTGAATTATTGTAATAAATAATGATCTATACATTGTAAATACAGGGTAATTAAAGTTCTGTGATGTATATTATACGCTAATTTCGTCTGAAGTTCATTATGCAACTTTTCAGTTGAATTTCCGGCGCCAAAAAAAATACGAATGTACCTTCTCAATCCATGAAGTACAACTTTCGTTTCGATTTGTTAAAATGGCGACGGGCAGTGGGGAATTCAAATGAAAACGAATAAATGTAATAAATAATGAACTGTACATTGTATATACAGGAAAATTAAGGTACTGTAATATATATTATGCGCTAATTTCGTTTGATTTTCATCAGGACGGAATGCAACTGCAACACTTCAAAGCAGTATCAGTTTTCTAAAATCGTTGTTGTTATGCTGTTTGGAAAAAAAACGGTAGTTAGGCCGCAACGGTAGTTAGGCCGCACAGGCATTTTTTACAACCTTTTTATTAGATAAGCCGCGGCGTTACTACCGTAAATTACGGTACTCATCTATAACTGAAATCGGGAGCCCCCCACCCCTTTTTTTTTTTTTTCTTTTTTTGGTGGGAGGAAGGGGTAATCTTTATTGAAGGAAACTGAACTCTATTTATCGTATGAGACAAATTGTACTTATTTATACAAAATTTATAGTAAAATAGATTCGAATTATTGTTGTTTTTTTTTTTTCTTTTTTTTTTTTTTTTTAATGTTAAAGTGAACCTTTAGTCAAAAATATTTTTTTGATAATTTATACATGTAAGTCTAAAAACACTAGTCCGCATGGAAAACATTCAATATCTACCTTTATTTATTAATAAACAACTTTTTTAGACGAAAAATTATAGCTCATGGAGGCTGCCATCTTTCCCCGAATGCGCAAAGGAACACGGGAATTATGTGTCGTCAGGTATGGCCTGTGCAAAACAAGGCCAACAGGCGATGAGAACGCGCAACTGTAATAGGCGATCCAGTTTTAAGAAATAACGTGGTTTACTGCATTGCTTATGGCTAAAAAAAAAAAAAAAAAAAAAAAAAAGAGATCGTTCTAGCCCTCCCTCCTGTATTAGCAGCGATGTTTTGGATGTGTCTTCTGCTTATAAATAGTAAATTTTTAATGAAAAAAAACAGGCTTGTATAGTGTTTATGAATTAATTCTAAATAACCTGGCCTGTGAATTGACAGTGTCGATGTTTTTTTTTTCGATGTGCGTGACTTTCATACGACGAAAAAGAACGTTACATGAAGAAATGCGTCTAGAACGAGGTTTCCCGGCCAAGTTGAGAACGAATCAGCGGCAGAGCGGTGAGATTGTTCTATTTTATTATTACTGACCTATTTGAAGTTATGATTACCTGTGGGAATAATTAACGTTTGGGAAGGTGTATATCAAAAGAAAGTGACGACTGTAATTAATAATACATGATTGACAGTTAATTCTCTTATGAGAGACTATTAGTCAATTCAGAGTTTGTTTTATTTTATGACACGGCACTGAAGAACACTGTTGTTAATTAGCGATCGACTAGTGTAAAATTTGAATAGGTTAAACATAAGTGTTTACAACAAACGATGCTTATAATCGTTTAGTGTCTGTGAAGCGAAGCCTGTCACGTGGGGGCGTTCTATGAGCGTTTACTAAAAGCATGCCTATATGTATTGGCGATGAATTGACTCGTTAATAATAACTGTTATAAAAAAAATAATTACTTAACGATAGCAACGTTATACGTGAGTGAATAGAGTGTAGTCTATGGCGTCTATGAGCGGACAGTGAAAAGTCGAAAAGTTATTGTTAAGGGGTTAATGCTCTCTCCCCTGGTTGATCAAGCTGATGCAGCGCTACGGTATAGTACTGATTGGCAACAAAAGAAAGGAGGGCGTGACGCTTTCGTTGAGTAGTTCTCGTAATCTATTCACTCTCGTCAGGTGCTGGCAGCCTGGGTTGTAGGCATTACAGATTGGGCATGTAATATGATTGGCTCATTGGCTTCCCATGTGCTGGTGCATGTTTTCAATTAAATGTATGTCAATTCATGATATTTCGCGTTGTTTTAAAAGGTTAATTGGTTGTTGGATAATTTTTGATATAATTGTTAAAGTTTATTTTAATGTGGGGCTCCAATTTTTAACATTAATGATATGTATACATAATTATCGTCTTTTATTAATTAAAATGATTATTCTATTGGATATCAGCCTCTACTCCTTGCGTTTATAACATCTACCCCGCGCAAGTCCAAAAACCCGCTCCTGTTGTGCTTGGGAGTGAATTTTCGTTAGGGCTTCCTTATGGCCCCCCCCCCCCCCCCAACGCACACTAGGGCACACTGGCATAAGTTGCAGCTAAAATATCAACAACTGTTGAAGCAATGGAGAATTGTTAAGGGCAGCAAGAAGCGAAGTTGGCTGTTGTCGCGATACTGACTGTTTTCGTTCATCGGTAACCTGAACAAACACCAAGGAGAATGCTATCCAAACAGCTCCAGAAATACAAATACCGATTAAAATTAAGTTTAAAATTCAAAATGAGATGTCAGTATTTCTTATATATATTACGGTAAAAGGAACAAGGTTAAAATACATCGCCAAACTTGATCTCATTAGGCTTAACACGCGAATGATAAAATAGATTACTGTTAACCTGTACCCAATTGGCGATATTAATTTTTACAAAAACAGGGGGGAAAAAACCTGGAAGTATTTCTTAATATTTATAATCCATTGAACGTTGAATATGGTTACTGTAAAACTAAAGGTGACATAAAAACTAGAATGTAAACGATTTCAATGGTTTGGCTTCCATTTCTCTCTCCCATTGCCTCTGCTCAACCTCGTTAAAGCTGGATCGCCTGCTACAGCTACGCGTTCTCATCTATAGTTGGCCTTGTTTTGCACAGGCCATACCTGACGTCACATAATTCCAGTGTTCCTTTGCGAGTTCGGGGAAAGATAGCAGCCTCCATGGGATATAATTTTTTGTTTAAAAATGCTGTTTATTAATAATTAAAGATAGATAATAAATTTTCTCCACATGGACTAGTGTTTTTAGACTTAGATATATAAAATATCAAAAAAAATTTTTTGACTAAAGGTTCACTTTAATAACCCCCCTCCCTTCCCAACTGAAATGAAGAGTAGCGTCAGTAACGTCGTAAGCGTCAATGATTTTTGGTTGATGGTCAACAAATATATATCGTGTATACACCTATATTTGATCAATAGATATTTTATATTTGCTTCCTATCTTTTTATAGGAAACTTCTGTTGGACTTTATACTTTTTGAAAAGGTAAATTGGGTGTAGGTCGGCAAAAATTATCCGATAAAAACATGGTGGATTTGAGTTCATGACTTCATATTAACCAGCTTTTGTTGAATTGTTTTCTAATAATGAAATTAATATTCTAAACCTTCAGAACAATAATTAACCTGTCATATACAGGGTGTTTCAAAATTATGTACAATAAATTTAGTGACATATTCTTCAGGTCAAAAGAAGACGAAAATGTTCTATAGCACTTTGTCTGGAAACGATTTATTTACGCGATACAGCCAACTAAACCCGTGGCTCCAAATTACAGGAATTGTTCAAAGTGCCCGCCACCAGCTCGCACGCACGCTTCGGCTTGTTGCATGAACGACCGTCTGATGTCATGGAAGAGTTCGTCGCCAGCATTACGAACAGTTTGGCATGCATTTTCAATTCGTTGTTGCAGAAACATAATGTTAGGAACTTCTGTGCTGTAGACGATCGTTTTCACATGACCCCACAGAAAAAAGTCCGAGGAATTAAGATCGGGTGATCTTGCAGGCCAGGCTACCAGTCCACCTCGACCTATCCACCGATTCGTGTATGCAGCATTAAGGTGTGCTCGCAAAACATGGCTGAAATGTGCTGGAGCGCCATCATGCATGAACCACATGTTAGATCTTATCAAAAGAGGAACATCTTCCAGTAATTCTGGCAATGCATTCTGCAGAAACAAAAGATACGTTCGCCCAGTCAATCGTGGCGGCAACACATAAGGGCCAATTAAGTTATTTCCAACAATTCTACACCAAATGTTCACGGAGAAACGCTCTTGATGCGCTCGAGCTATGGTAACATGCGGGTTAGCATCTGCCCAATGGTGCTGGTTGTGAGAATTTACGATTCCTGTCCGGGTGAAGGTTGCTTCGTGCGTGAAAAGTATCTGGCTGAGACAACTAGGGTCTGCAGCATGACGACGTTGTATCCATTGGCAAAATCGTTGTCGGTGTGGATAGTCCGTTGGGTTCAGTGCCTGAACCAGTTGCAGGTGGTATGGATGCAAAAGCTGACGGTGAAGAATGCACCAAACAGATGAGTGCGGAATGTGTACCATGGAAGAAATACGACGGGTGCTTGTCTGTGGTTCATCATGTATGATGTCAATTATCACATCCTCCTCGTCCGGAGAATGTGCTACAGGCCGCCCTTGTCCTGTTTGACGGCCAAAGGAACCACGCTCCCTCAAATGTCTGTCGACAGATACAAATGTTCGGTTATTTGGCAAAAGTCTATTCGGAAAGCGTTCTTGGTAGAGTCTTCTTGCTTCCAGAGCATTTCCGTCCGCAAGACCATACATTAGGTGCATGTCAGTGTATTCTGCACTGGAATACGTGTACATGACTTTTTTTTACGTAAATCGTAATGCGTATGTCAAAGCACGCAAACGTTCTGAAATTGATATTCCTAGTGGATGTACAGTAGTGAAACTACAGTAATGGAAACAACCGTACACAACTAATGGAACAACCCTAAAGTAGGTTTAAATGGAACAACCACTCAACCTAGTGTTGGGTCGAAACACTGGAACTGCTAAAATATCGTCCGCTAACTACCGTGCTTCCCTACTGTATGATATTGGATTACTCGCAAACAAATCGTTTCCAGACAAAGTGCTATAGAACATTTTCGTCTTCTTTTGATCTGAAGAATATTTCATTAAATTTATTGTATATAATTTTGAAACACCCTGTATATTTTCATTCAGAAATGATTATGAAATGATTCCTGGCCCACTCTACTCCAAGGTGCTGTGATGTCATAGAATGCTTTATCGCGCTATTGGTCAGCATTTTGTTGATAAAGCCATGGCCGCCGCTGATGAAATAAAAGTTATACTCAATCATTAAAATGAAATTACTGTAATTATTTGCACATTTCATAAATAAATTTATAAAAGTTTCATTAAATATATTAAAATAATTTAGAAGGTTATACAAATAATAAAACTACTGTCAAAATAACTCGATAAGATACTGTGAACTGCTAAAATGAAGTAGTTCGATCTTTTTGTAGATCCAAGAAGTTTGCAGCCTTTAAATGGTTATTTTTTCGTTCCACCGTCAAGTTTGCAGCTGCGGCCTAAAGTGAATTCAGCCAATATTCGAAATAATACGGTAATTGTATGTGTTTTTGCAATGGCAGTTTATTGATAACAGTTTTATCCCATTTCAGTTGGCAAGTTGTCAGATTAGGGGATGCTGACAAACCTTTTTTTTTGACAAATTGTATCAAAAGTTATTTATTAATGACCTCTACAGAGGAAGAGATTCCAAATGAATGAAAGGAACTATTGAGAAGTGAACAAGAAATGAAATATACGAGGTCTGTTCAAAAAAATAACCAAACTTTTTTTTTTTTTTTTTATTATTTTTATTTGATATACAGCTCCTTCAAAGTACTCCCTTCCTCTATTCACACACTTGTTCCAGCAGTGTTCCCACTTTACCATGCAGTCTTGGAAAGCTTCTTTTGGAATATCCTTCAATGCCTGTACCGAATTTTTCCTAATGTCATCAATGGAGTCAAAACGGCATCCTTTCAGCACTGATTTTAATTTTGGAAACAAGAAAAGGTCGCAGGGAGCTAGCTCTGGGGAGTAGGGAGGCTGGGGAGGACAGTCCTCTCATTTTTGGCACAAAACTGGCAAATTAACAAGGTTGAGTGGACAGGTGCATTGTCATGACGAAGGAACCATGAGTTGTCTTGCAATAACAGTGGTCTCTTTTTGCGATTCTGTGAATGATTTTCCCAGTTTCACGCAAATTACATTGCTCTCGTAAATCGGACATTAAGTGCAAAATTCGCTACGAACACTGAAACACGTTGCACTCAAATGGCAATAACTCTGAAACTAAACAACATGTAAAAACTTGTAAATAGTCCATTAGGCGGAAGGATATGACAATTTGCAGTGCTGCCAACCACTCGTCACTACGACGATCCTTTGCTGCATAATTAAAAAAGTTTGGTATAATGTCACAAAATTTTCCGTGATCCCACAAGACTGACGCAATTACCTAATTCCTTTAAGTGTTCTAGCCTGTAATATTAGCATGAGGGGTTGCAAAAAAGTCTTAAAAAAATCAAACTATGGAAATCGGCACCTCTCTAAAATATAAACTACACATGCGAAATACAATTCTTCAAGGGAGGGGTGCCGAAAAATCATTTTGCACAAAAATAAATTTTAAAGCAACAGTAATTAAAAGCCAAGCTAAGATCACCAGTTTGTACATACATCATTTTAAACAGTTCACTTTCATAAAACCAGTCTGGTATATTTTAAGTCATTGAGATTTAGAAACCAATGGCAGAAAGGTTTATCTTGGCTGAATACTAAGGTTTTTTGAAGTAATCTTTGATGCAATGTCAGACTGGTGATAAAAGCCTTTTGCTGTTGTAATTTAAAAGCAATAACATACAAAGTGAGATAAAGAGGAAGTGATTTAACTTACAAGGAAACTACACAAACATGTACCTCACAGATTCACACCAAATTGAAATATGTTACTCATCTAAAGCTACTGTTGATGCTTGTAAAATATGAAATTGCTAAAAAAAAATTTCCTTCAAAATAAACCGAGAAAACGAAAAAAATTTGAGCACATACAGTCATACAAAGACTTCATTGCTAAAGAAGTTGTTGCAGTTTTTACTTATCAATCTACCCACAGAGAGCACCAAAGCCCAGGGCACTTAAATTGCCCAATTAAAGTAAGTTATTCTTAATAACCTATCCGAAAGCAAATGGTTAAAAGATTCAAGAGAGATTTGTAATATAAGTGAACAAATAGAGTAGTTCCAAGCAAAAATAAATTGCTTGTGAAAAAATAAATTACAATGTTGTGACATTCGTCAATCGCAAACAGTTGCGACTTTTTTGTCTGCCTCCCCTCAAGTGGTCCTGATGTCGGCACGCCTGCACATGGCCGTGAGACCTCACACTTCCACTTGGAGCTTCAGCAGAGTTGTGTGAGTTTCCAGCGACAACCACCAGACTGCGATTGGAGCTGGCCAGAGCACAATCAATCGGGAACGAGATGATGTGAAGGGACTGCTGGGTAATGCAGGGGGGATATATAAGGTGGGTGCTGAGGAGGGTCATGCATTTGGAGTCCAATCCAGCTAAGGTATAACAAGAGACGATGCCTGCCAGCCTACGAAGCCTCATCTCCCAGATCTTCTAAACGTAAGTACCCGTCTTACCCTTGCATTACCCACTGCCTAGTCGTGCTGCGTGAACGTGTCCAGTCCAACCTGCGTCCCAGACTTTAGACCGCCATGGGGGCATTATTAACTTTCTAATTTGAAATCATTTGACTTTGCTTTACCTTTGTGATAAGAACATTTATATATTAGG
The DNA here is from genome assembly GCA_023313115.1 of Rhysida immarginata. Taxonomy (NCBI): domain Eukaryota; kingdom Metazoa; phylum Arthropoda; class Chilopoda; order Scolopendromorpha; family Scolopendridae; genus Rhysida; species Rhysida immarginata. Next base: position 2,032,951 of record JAHWFO010061346.1, read on the forward strand.
GGCAGTAACGTTCCTTCCGTTAGAATAGTGCACAAGATACTTTCCGTGCTGGGTTCCTTTATTAAGATTATGTCAATTTAGCCAAGAAATTGTTCTTCTAATTTATTCCTTGTATTTGTTGCTCTGTAGTTGTTACATTAAACTTTACTGTTTTATTATGCCTGCCTCTTCTTTATCCCTTAGTATAATATAAGTTTCTTGACATTAATTATCAAGATATCACAATGTGAAAAAGGAGAAAATTGAATGTTATATTAGATGGCATGAGATTAACAATGTTAGCGTTGACGGCAAGTATAATATATCCCGATGGACAGGAGAACTAGGTGAGAGATGGAATGGAGTTCTCTTCAAATTTTACTTGAAGTTAAAATAAAAAGAAGTTCCGTAAGGCAGTGGGACCAAAAAAAAAAAAAAACATATCTGACGAGATGGAGAACAAATGGAGATTTTCCCCTAGTTCAGTCAGTAGCACTGTAAGAAAAGAAAATAGACATACAAAGATATTAAAAAAAGGGAATGGCAATCAAAAAAACTTTAGAAAGTGTGTTCAAAGAAAATGCATTGTAGCAAGTCTTTCTTTGCTATCTCTATATGGGTTCTACTTCCCCCTCCCACCGGGATCTTATAGTATATCTACCCTTTGCTCTAAAGTAATTAAGTAAATGAGACCTAGGAAATTCTTATATTAACCCAGATCGAACCGCATCACCTTTTCCCAACTCAGAGAGTATCCAAAAGTATTCTTATTCAAATAAAATTTTTATTCATAATAATGTTAATTAGGTTAGTCAAATACAAAATAATTAAGTGGATTTCAAATTGTTAAATGATAAAAGAATAGGCTTCAATTATGATTGAAATATAAATTGAATTAAAATCAATTGTCAGTCAATATAAAAAACGTTCAATACTGTGGAAAGCGATATACACTGGTGGCCAAAAGTTTGGACCAACCAGCAAATCAATAAAAAAATGAATTTATACTAAAAATATTTTACACCTACAACTCTAAGTAAATAAGAAACAATATTCAAGGAAGAAAGAAAGTTATTTCTGCGTCGTTGCTTTTTTATTACCTTAAATCAAAATAAGACTGGCCAAAAGTTTGGACCAACATCACAAACAAGCAAATAATTTGCATATTACAAGCCATCGTGTTGCGTGGTGAGCACTAAAATCATATTATGTATTGTATAATGTTAACTGAAGGCCAACGAGAGCGAATTAGAAATTTTAACTAGCAATTTACAAAATTCAAAAAAGTGGCTGAAATCTCCCATGCGAGCTACAAATCTTTATCAGGAATTGTTAAAAATGTTAATTTGAAATAGGACAGAAATAGGACGACCTTGTGCACTGACGCAAAGAGACAAATCAAGAATTAAGAGACATGTTAGACATGATATTACATCTGGGCATGTAGTCAACACCACACAAGTCAAACTTAATCTGCAACTTGCTACCTCAAGAAGAACATTTCGCAGCGAACTACGTGCTCAGAACTTTGCCTATGAAATTATACCCAAAAAGTTGCCACTAACACAGAAACAAACGCAAGATAGACTGGAGTTTGCTAAGACACATCTGCGTGAAAACAGACTTCCAATTGGTTATTTTTTCTGATGAAAAACGAATCAGTTTGGATGATCCTGATAACATAGTTTCTTATGAAGAGCATCGTGATAAAGAAACACTTGTTCCACTGTGAATTAAGTGGCAAATGGGTGGTAGTGGAGTGATGATTCTGGGTGCCATTGGAAGCAACGGAAAGTTGAAGATTCACATTATAGATGGACATTGCATAACAGCTCAATATAAAGATGATCTTCACAATGTATTCATCCCTTTGTGCAAAGTCAAGTTTAAGCAAAAAACATGGATTTAGCAGCAGGACAGTCCTGCAATCTTTACTGCACAAGTTGTGAAAGCCTATTTTGAGAGCAACAACATTTCCACTTTTGTTTGGACTTCTCGAAATCGAGATCTCAATATTTTTGAGAATGTGTGGCATCTCATGGAACAAAAAATTTACCAAAACACTCAGTACAAATCTCGAGAACAACTAATAGCAGCCATTCAGAAAGCTGTTAAGCCAAACGTTAATAAAAGCCTATTTAATTCTGTTTCAGGTCGTTTGTCAAATACTGTAGAGTCAAAATGATCTCAAATATCAAAATAATTCATTAGTTAATGATGTAATACTTTTTTCCCATATGTTATACAAATGTGGTCCAAACTTTTGGCCAGTCTTATTTTGATTTTAGGTAATAAGAAACCAACAACGCAGAAATAAATTTGTTTCTTCCCTAAATATTGTTTCATATTTACTTAGAGTTGTAGGTGTAAAACAGTTTTCATATAAATTCAGCTTTTCTTGATAATGCTGGTTGGTCCAAACTTTTGGCCACCGGTGTAATAACCACAAAGGAAAACCTCTTGTCCACATAAATAATTTTAATTAGACATAAACGTAATTTGAACCTTTTAGGTTCATTATTCAATGCCATATTTGGTACATAGCGCAAGTCCTATATAAAGGAGAAAGGGGTTACCGGTCCCTCAATCAAGTCCGAATACGAAACAGAGACGGCCAATGGGAAACGAGGGAACCTCTTTTTACAAAAGTGCGGACCTAGGAGAAATACCTTGGTCGTAAACTAATTCTAATTAAATTAAAAAATGTAAAAATGCAGGAGAATCCCAATTATACAGAAAGTTATACAAAAAAATTTATTTACTTTTTTTTTTTTTCTTTTATAATTTTCTGTAAAATTGGGATTCTCCCGAATTATTACGTTTGTAACTTAATTGGACTTAGTTTACAACCAGGGTATTCCTCCTAGGTCCACGCTTTTGTAAAAAGAGGTTCCCTCGTTTCCCATTGGCCGTCTCTGTTTCGTATTCGGACTTGATTGGGGACTGGTGACCCCTTTCTCCTTTATATAAGACTTGCGCTATGTACCCAATTACTCATATGGCATTGAATAATGAACCTAAAGGGTTTGAAATACATATATGTCTAATTAAAATTCTTTTAGTGGACAAGAGGTTTTCCTTTGTGATTATTTTGTCAGTCAATATATTCAACGCGAGGGCCCCAATATGTGAATTAATCAGTTGTACTTATCTTTCTTATCGCCAAAGCATGTGCTGTTGAATTTTCCGATTCGTTGCGAAACACACACAACACACTGATATTAGGAAGTGTCGTCACATTGTTGCTATAATGTGCACTTGGAACTCTGCTTTCTGAGACTCTCGGTGGATTTATTACTCCTCGCGTCGACCAGCTCCTGCAGTGATCCAATATGGTGTTGCCATCGTTGCGCTCATTAGCTTGGTCCTTGACGAACCTTCTGCCGACAGCCCTGCTCGTCGGCTTGCTCGGAATCAGCTTGGCCTCCACTCCAAGTAACAACCACAGACTGGCTTCGGGCCTCACGGTGTAGTACTCAGTCGTCGGCGACAAAGTTATTCGTTATTGCCTCGACTAGCTGAGCACTCGTCTCCCACCTTGAAGTTCTTCCGACAGTCTCTTCAACTTGCTGTCGCTATCACTGCATTCGACTCGTCACTCTTGCTCCCTCCTCAGTCGGCTGCTGACAGCCTCTCCGCCGGACGGGAAAACACACGCTTTCGTACAGAGATCTCCGAGTACTTACGGACATCATTAGCTCATGTCCCGGGAAAGAAGGAGAAAACCAATAGAGAGAAATTTTCGTTTTCCTTTCCTTTTATATCGAAGCTTTTTATCAATCCCGTTTTACCAATTATCATCTCTTCAAATTGCCATAAAAAAAACAACAACAAAAAAACGACATTTCTAACATCAAATTTGTGAAGGAAAAAAACATCAAATAATAATGTTCCGCCGTTAATCCGAAACATTAATATCAGGTTGTTGCAAAAGTTTCTTCCGGTTTTTATTCCAACACAAAAACGATTGAACTTGAATGACAGATTCAGCTCATGCAGATGCTGGGCAATGGTTGAAAAGTGAACCTTGAACTGTTCTGCGAGTTCCTTCGTTGTTACATTGTGATCTTCATCAATTGCTTGGCGAAGATCACCACCTGAAATCATGATTGGTCGACCAGAGAGGTGCATCTTGAAGAGTGTTATCTCCGCATCTGAACCGGCGATACCATTCTTCTATTGTACGTAAACTATCAGTGCCATCACCTAAACGTTGGCAAATGTTTCAGTGACATTGCGCAGCAGTGATCTTTCCAGAATACTCGTAGCACATTATTGCTCGAATATGCTCGAGTGAAAGGTCCATTTCAGGCCATCGATGGCACTCACAGATATATAGTCAGAAAGTTGATTCTTGTATGTAATATAGCAAAGATATTCAGGAATCGAGTGCAATAATTTGTTTCTTCTTGGGCACGGGTTCTAGAACCAGAAGAAACTTTTGCAACAGCCTGATATTAAGTTTAGATTTCGTTCTGCCAGGTACAAGGCTTATCCGTAAAGTAAGTACTGTTTTGCAATAAAAATTAAACTGTAGTTTTTTCCAATTATTAAAAATAAAACTACTGGTACTACATGTTTATATATTTTCAAAATTTTTTCTTTATCAGATTCTATGTACCTTTAACTATTTTTCCATATAGTTTCCAAGTTTATTTAAGCACTTACCATAGCCCTCAATGTACTTCCACATGATCACTTCATAGAAGCTGCTGCAGGTGGAGAAAGTCAAGCAGTTTTTCACTTAGTCATCGTCGCTGAAATGCAGGCTGCCTATGATCTCCTTTAGCTCCCGGAACAGGTACTAGCCACTGTAAAACGGGTGGTCAAGTTGTTCCCAATAATCAGATCTTTTGTTTGGGAAGAACTTGATCATCTGGCTTACAGTCTGGACCTCGCGTCCAGTAGCTACAACCTGTTAAAGGATCTAAAGAAGATCATCGGCAGCTTGCATTTCACTGATGATGAACAAGTGAAAACCGCATGACTTTCTTCACCGGCGGCAGCTTCTTTGAAGTGATCATGCGGAAGTACATTGAGCGCTATGACAAGTGAAAAATAAACTTGGAAACTATGTTGAAAAATATTAAAGATACATAGAATCTGGTAAAGAAAAAATTATGAAAATATATATATATAGTAGTTTTATTTTTATTGCAAAACGGTACCGGTACTTACTTTCTGGACACGCCTCTTATTTTTAACAAAAAAAACTAAAAAAAAACATGAGGGGGGAATCCAATCAAATCACTACTTTTTAAAAAAAAAATCGTTGAATTTCCAGCGTTGTCTCTTTTCTGGATATGAAAAAAGAAGAAAATATTACTTATACACAAAATTAATCAACAAGTAGTCACGTTATCTCTCTTAACTTGGACTAAAGCCAGGCCTGGCTATGATAAAGGAAAACGAACAAGGGGTCATTCTCCCGGTTCATCTCCACATAGACAATGCATATTTGCATGTAGATTACATATTTAACGCTACACAGAAAGAGTCATGTGACCCCTTTATATATTCGGAGAGGGACACGGTGACCTCCTTAAATTATTATGCTCGATCGCAGCATATATTCGTTTATGGCTAAGAGATTGAAAATCATTCCACCACTCGTGTTGAAAAATATACCTGCTAAGTACGGTGGATCCGCAATGCCTTGCACCAATCTATATTATCCCAGCTAGTGGAAACTCAGAATAAGAAGGGGGGCGGGAGGAAGGAGAAAGACACCAACAAGAGACAATTATCATGTGGTTCATCCTAACAGTTTGTTCATAAGACAGAATGGGGAGGGAGGTTTTGGATCTCAAAACCGCCTTTTTTGTCCCTTTTTTTTGTATACGACAGGCGAATTTTTAGAGACTCTATACAGTGTAAATACGTGTTATGTGGTCTCAATTTTAATCTTTTTTTCCAATACTCAACAATAAGCGTGGATCTACTTCACCTGAAAGCAACGCTATGGCTTCCAAGGTATGCTTGCGTGCAAAAAATCATGCGTCTTACAATGACATGTACGTCCCTTGTCAGTCGCTGCATGTATTTAATTTTTTATGTGCATGCAAGTTTTTAATCTTAATTAATCAATCATAACCAATTGCTATTCATTTTAGAATTTTTAGCGTTTAAAAATAGCATAATATCATTTTTAATTTCTCACTTTATAGCGAACATGTGATTAAGAAAATTACATTTATATTAGCTTATTTAATGTTACATGTAAGTTTCTTTATCACAGGGGGCAATGACTTAAATCCTCTGTTGAGAACCAATTCTGCCGATTCTTTGTTGGGCTTGACTCATTCTAATGACCTGACAGTTGATTGTGAGTGTTTTAAAAGTGATACTTAAATAATATTTAAGTTTAAAAAATAGTTAAAAATAGTCACGTCTTTTTTTCTTTATATAATAGCAGTTACAGAAATTGGATCTCATTTAATGATGCAAAAGTCAAGTAGTTTGGAAAGTTTGCAAACAAAGATTGTTGATAGAGATAATGGTAAAGAAGAAAATATAGATCGACCTGTTACCAAAGGCATGAGGATGCGAGGATGTAATGAAAGTTTCCGAGCTGCAGTAGATCGTTCATATGACGTTCCAGGTGGAAACATTACTGAAACCATGGAAACTTGTAAGTTTATATTCATAAGCAGTTTCTGAAGAGTTTCTGAGTATAATGCTGAATTTCAGGAGTGGCCAACAGTCTCTCTTGATCGACTGATGTTTTGTAGCAGTGGATTTTAACTATGTTGTTGTTTTTTTAAAATTTGCCTTTGTCCTAAAGAAAATGTTTTAGGCTTGATATTGACTCATTTTATAGCAGTAAGATCAACCATGAGTACAAATACTGCATAAAGTCGATCACAGCAAAAAACAAGTTGGCCACCCCTGCTGTATTTCATATAAGCTTAATCATATTTCAGTGTACTTTCCCAATAAAATGACTATTCATCAGAGAGCTTTTCTTACATTTAAAAATAGTAACAGACAATAAAGGTATTTTTATTAATATTTTAGATGAAACAATTTAGTTGGCACTTATGATCATTGCCTATAAACTACAGTATGTTTAAAAGTACTCATTTTAACAAAATTTAAAGATATTTGTTTTAAAAAGTTATCAGTCTTTTCTAATTTAAAAGCTACATTAATGCATCAAAAATTATTTAAGAGGATAAATTTAGCAAAGTTCTATAAAACACTTTTTATTATACACTATCCTGCCACTTTATTAGGTATTTCCTCCCTGTTGTCACTTGGCCTGTAAATGATCCAGTAATTGCTGACGATTAGTGGCTGGTGGCTTGTGCATTGTATTTGGTGCTCTCTCCATCCTTGTCTATATATACTCTAGCTTTAAGGATCTACCTTCTTATTTCGTTTTTCTTTTCACTTTTGTCTTTTCGTTGAAGATGGGTACCTGGTACCCGAAAGATGTGCCATTATTTCAATTTCATTCCTTGTGGATTAGAGGTTTTCCTTTTTTTGGTTGTTCCATTCCACAGTATTTGTTTGATCAGTATGACTTCTTGGCATATGTTTAATTTATTCTTTTAATTTAATTTGCGGTAAGATTACTTAGAGCAGATACAAATTTTCTCATCCAATGCTGTAAATTTAATTTATTTCCAAACTTTATTACTGATTTCAAGAATAAGACTGTTAATTCAAGGGTTAAGAAAATTAAAGAATTTGTCTTTAAAACATGGGAGTCAGTAAAACATGGGAAATGATCAATGCAGAGTATTACTGGCCAAAGATGTATAAGGATATCTATGACTATGTTAGGAATTGCAGTGTATGTTAAAGGTGCGAACTGTACAAAGGTAAAGCCCCATTTCAGGAAGGTCTAAAGACAGGCTATCCCTTTCAGAAGGTCGCAATGGATGTCATTGGCCCTCTATCTAAGACAGAACAGGGCAATAAATATATTCCCAGTGAGCACAAGGCGTTGGATATTTGTTTGCTTTTTGTTGGGAATGTTGACCACATTGGGAGATTGTTGGCAATTGACGCACTAATGGTGGTCCTACTTTGGGCCAAATGTCTCTCGCCGACTCAGAAAAATGTTTCCGCTAAAACAGCTAAAAATCTGCAATATTTATTTATTTTTTTTTTTTTTATTATTTTATTTATTTAAAGGTTAGAAAACAGAATAATAGTGCCCAATGAGGCCCGTATGGTTAAAAACCGTCGAGTTAGGCCTCAAGGGCACCTTTACAGAAACATCGAAATAACCACATGGGTTGTTAAATGGGAAAAACTAAACAAATGTTAGAATATTAGAGATATTATAGATGGGGCAACAAAATATTCAAGATACAAGCTAACGGAAAAAAAATTATAAGTTACACAAAATTAAAAGGAAAATTATAACTACTATAAAGTACATTGTAAAGTGAACAATCATTATGTAGCATATATGTTGTAAGATAAACTGTAATTATAATTATAAAAGAATTATATAAAATTCCTAATGACTATCATATAATACCTGGTTATAGCAGAATATATGTAGATAACAGAGAGAAATTAAAAAAATTAACGCGAAAAAATTCTGCCCAAAGGAACGTGGGACAGACAATAATTCCTTAGAGAGTTACGAAAAGATGAGTAAGGAAATAGAGAGCGGATTTCAGATGGTAAGGAAGCCCAGCATCTAATTCCGATAAACGAAACACAATTGTTCCTATAATTACGGGTCGAAGACGGCAGGCGAATCTCATTAGCAAGACGAGTATAATGGTTATGGGTGTCACGATTAGAACATATTGATAAGGGGGAGGAAAGCAATAAGAGAGAATTAGAGGTTTTGTAAATAAACGAGCACACGGACAAAAAATAAATTTGATATATTGTAAGTATACGTAGTAAAGAAAAGTAATGAGAAACAGAAGAAAATTTGGGGAGATTAAGAAAAGTGCGGAGGAACCACTTTTGTAATTTAAATAGTCGAGAAAGATTGGTAGCAGTGGTAGATCCCCAGAATATTACACCGTAGCATAATGACGAGTGGATCCAAGAATAATATAACAACAACAGAATATTGGAAGGAAGATAGTAAAGTCTGGAGATGATACAGTAAACTCCCGATTATCCGCGAGCGGATGATCCGCGCGTGGTACGAAAAGTGATAAAATACGTACTAAAAAGTTAGACCAAACTGACAAGTTTTTTTTAGTGCAAAACGCGCGCAGGTCTTCTCCGAACTCGGACAGTAGGCTGGCACGCAAGCTAGTACTGTATTTTTATCTCCGAGCCACTGACAATACGCAGGTGTTCGCGCCAAGGTCGCTGAACTCCCCCTCCCACCGTTCCCCTCCTCTTTCTCTCTCGCCTACAGCCGTAGGCCCCGCCTACTCACGTGTCCAAACTATCCCCTCTCATCTGACACTTCAGTATTAAGTGTGTGCTGACGCTGACCGGTCGATGTTTAACAGTATTGTTCGTCTTTTATCGTGTTTAGTGATTGTGTTGCCTGGTTTGGTACATTTTTCGTTGCGGATTTAAAATGGCTGAAAAGCGAAAGAAGGTTGTGTTGACGATTGCCCAAAAACTGGGAATGATTTCAAAATTAGAAAACGGCGCTTCAAGGAAGCAGATGTGTTTGGATTATGGAATCGGGGAAACAACAATACGTGACATTTTAAAGAACAAAGAAAAATTGCTGAACTTTGCATCAATGTCAGACAGTGCTTCCGGAATGAAAAAACGAAAAACTATGAAGAAGTCTACATTTGATGAACTAGATACGGCTTTGGCGGAGTGGTTAGCTCAGGTGCGAAGTGAGGGAACTCCCGTAAACGGTCCTATCATCGCGGCTAAGGCAAAAGTATTTTTTGATTTGTTAGGCATGGAAGGCAAATTTGATGCATCATCCGGCTGGTTAACTCGTTTTAAGCAGCGTCATGGAATTTGTGAGATTGGAATTCATGAGGAAAAACTTAGTGGCGACCAGCAATCAGCGGACGATTTTCAACAGGAATTTGAAGCATTAGTGTCAAAAGAGAAGTTATCATTTGAACAAATTTATAATGCTGACGAGTCTGGACTCTTTTGGAAATGCCTTCCCGCCCGCACGTTAGCATTTGAATGTGAACGTCAAGCGCCTGGACACAAAAGTAGCAAAGAAAGATACACCATCATGTCGTGCAGTAATGCTACAGGTAGTCATAAGCTTAGGCTTGCTGTCATTGGAAAGGCTAAAAAACCGCGGTCGTTTAAAGGCACTAGAGCAGAAAATTTGCTGGTTGATTACTTCAATCAAAAAAGAGGATGGATGGATCAATCAATATTTAAACAATGGTTCGATAAGATCTTTGTTGTTGAAGTGCGAAAACACCTCAAAGCAAAAAAATTGCCAGAAAAGGCGGTGCTGTTGATCGACAACGCACCTTCTCATCCCAGTACAAGTGTGCTTAAGTCTTCTGATGGCAAATTTTTTGCAATGTTTCTCCCCCCTAATGTTACTGCTCTAATTCAACCGATGGGCCAAGGAGTGATTGCGTCAATGAAGAGACAATACCGCACCAAACTTCTAATGACCAAAATTGAAGAAGGTTGTGATCTTAAACAGTTTTGGAAAGAATACACAATCTTGGATAGCATTAACGATATTGCGTCTGCATGGGAATCAGTAAAACAACCAACCCTCATTAAGTCATGGAGGAAAATCTTCCCCAAAATTGAAGAAAAAGTCGAACTAAATGAAGACAACAATGACAAGGGTGAGGAGGATGTGGACATGCCTACTGCAACGCTGGCCGAGTTAGTAAAAACTGTTCCTGGTGGTGAGAACGTCAACGATGAGAACATTAAAGAGTGGTTGGAGTGTGACGCCAACGATCCCGGCTTTGAAAGGTTGTCGGATGAGGAAATCGTTCAAAAAGCAATGGGTGAGGTTCAGAGTGAAGAAGAGCGGCAAAGAGAGAGCGAAGAAGATGATGCTAATGCACAGGCACGGATGACACACGAAGAGGCTTTACAACACGTCGACGGACTGCTCCATTATTTAGAGGAACAAGACGAAGACGCGCAGTTGGCTGAAAAACTTATGCTACGCAAAATTCAATCGCGGATCAAGAAAAAATGTTTCCAAAGCAAGAAACAAAAACAAGTGACTGACTTTTTTAAGAGGGTGTAAGACTGACTTTTTTAAGAGGTAAGATTATTTTACGTCTTACTGTATGGTAATACTGTATTAAATAAACTGATTTTTCATGTTATAATTGTTTTCTCTTTTATTCTCTTCCATTTTCAACATTTTTGCGGATTATCCGCGATTTTCGTTATCTGCGGTAGCTGCGCCACCCAATTCCGCGGATAATCGGGAGTTTACTGTACCTTGTTTTTTGTTAAGTTTAACTACCAATGCATCAACATGGGAGTCCCATGATAAGTCTGAGGATAAAGTAAGTCCAAGATAGGTAAAAATTGAAGTAGTAGCAATAATGCAGTTGTCATAATAGACCAAGGGAGATCCAGGTATGTTATGTTTATTACGCTGATGGAAAAACATCAGCTTAGTCTTAACAATATTAACAGTAAGGGAGTTCGTAGAGCACCAATGGCTAAGTTTGACGAGTGATTCATTGATCGAATTTAATAAATGCGAGATATCGGTATTAGATAATACTAACGAAACATCATCAGCGTACAAAATGGTTTTAATAGCAGTGTAGATTAAAGGTAGGTCATTTATAAAAAGGATGAAATGGAGCGGAGAGAGGATCGATCCCTGCGGGACCCCCCGATTCCTAGTAATAGTAAACGAGGATTTACCAGAGTGAACTAAGTGATATTTACGATTAGAAAGAAAACTAGTGAGCCATAAAAAAGGCAAACCCTGAACACCGTAAAAAGAATGTAGTTTAAAAAGAAGTAAATGTATAGGTATAGAGTCAAATGCTTTTGTAAAATCAATGAATATAGATGCAACAAATTTGTTACGGGCCATTTCGGACGAGAGATGTTCGAGTAATTCGTGACACGCCGTTTCCACGTTCCTATTAGGAACAAAACCATGTTGACAAGGGGAAAGAAAATTGTGATTAAAAATAAACTGCGAAAAACGAGCAAAGAAAAGTTTTTCAAAAATTTTTGAAAACACAGGTAGTACAGTAATGGGGCGATAATTAGAGTAAGAACCAGGATCACCTTTCTTGAATATCGGCACAACACGGGCTGATTTTAAGATAGTTGGATAAGTACCGGTACTGATTGAGTGGTTAAAGATGAAAGAAAGAGGAAAAGCAAGGACATGTTTTATTGCAATAATGACATCAGAACGGAACCCGAGGGGGCCCGGCACGGGGGAAGATTTTAGATGGGTAATAACATTGAGGACTTCATCTTCAACCGTGGGAATAGCATAAAAACTAGATGGAGGGGCGGGAAGTTGAAAGGGATAACTAATGTCAGAAGAAAAAGAAGAATCAGTTACAGGAGGTAGTAAAGCATGAAGGAAGTCCGTAAGAGAAGAAGAAGCGACTAAGTCAGGGTTGGAAAAAGGGGAGGAAGGTAAGGTAGGGCCATGAGTCAAAGACTTCAAGAGACTCCATTTATCTTTACTAAGTTGAAGGCGGGAGAACAAGGAATCATAGTAAGAACGCTTGGAAATTATAATAGTATTTTTTACAGTGTTAGAATAAAGTTTGAACTTGTTAAAAGTGTTAGGAGATGGATTTCTACGATATTTCTGGTATAAGGCATTTTTCCTTTTAATAAGTGCTAAAATGTCACCTGAAATCCAAGGTATATGAATGGTGGCGGTAGAGTTAGTAGATGAGCGAGAATATAAAGTGAAGTAGCGGTCATATCCAAGCTGAAAATGAGATAAAAAACAAGCAAAAAGCTGGTTTGTGTCGGTTAAATCAGAAAAAAGACTGTTCCAATCGGTTAAAGCTAGAAAAGATTGTAGAATAGAGATACGATTATGAGTAATTAAACGCTTACAGACATGGGTATTCCGCGAGATATTAGGAAAATGAGAGTTAAGAACAGTGAGTAAGGGAAAATGGTCTGAAATAGACATATCGATAAAACTACTGAAAAGAACTGAATCAGAGTTCGTAAAACAAGAGTCAATGGCAGAGTGGAATTATACTGAGAGGAATAATGAGAAAAAGAGAAGGTAGAAGGTAAGAGTCCGGAACGGGTTATTGGATCTAAAAGTTGATTTAGTGAAGAAGAAGGTTTATTAAAATCGATGTTAAAATCACCGATTAAAATAAGTGTTTTCCCGGATTTTTGTAGGTCAAATAATGCTGAAGACACGAAGGAACAAAAGGCATAAAAGAGACCAGAAGGGGGACGATAGATAGAGAAGAAAATAAATTTATTGTTAATTAAAAGGGTCAATGCCTCGTAATCGGCTAAGACGACAGAATATTGTGAGATAAGGGTAAAAGAAAATTGTTGAGAAAGATATATAGTAATACCATTGCCACGTTTGTTAGTCCGACATATTGAAGTGACTTGGTAACCGGGAATATCCGGGGCATCGCAGGGATCATAGACCCAGCTCTCAGTAAAGATCAACATAGTTGGAGACAAGGGAAGGCTATTTAAATTAACGAGGGTACAGGGGAGATTAGCATTTAGGCTTCTAATGTTTAAGTAGAAAAAGGAAAAATTCTTCAATAGAGAAGAATGATGTAAGTCACTAAGTTTTGAGTTAATTTTATCAACAGGCAACGGAAGGGAAAAATCGGCCATAGAGATTAGAATAAAACAATGACTATAGAGTAAATTGAATAAAGGCTAACTTTGATTAGAATAAAAATAAGAAAACGTAATGATTGAGAGTAAAGCAAAGACCAGAAAAGATAACAGAAACCAGAGAATATAAACAAAGTCTACAAAAGAGCTTAAAGGAAAAATACAAAAAAAAAAAAAAAAATTAACAAAAATAAATTAAACAAAGTGCAACTACTAAGTAAACACTAGATACAGAGGGAGAGCAACGGTTAAATAATAGAGAACATTAAACGCCATAAGAGATAGAAACAAACATAAAAATTACGAAAGAATTAGTAAATATCATAAAAAACGTTCAGCTATTAAACTAGTCAAATTATAGGCTAAGAGATAATAAAGAAAGAAAAAAACTAGAAAACTAAAAACAGGGGAAAAAACACATCTTATAAACGGATCACAGTAATTATGGTAGGAACAATATTAACTAAAAAAAAAATATATATATATAAATCACATATGAGACTAAGCAATCAATATAAAATAAAGTATTCAAATGAAACTCAAATAAAAATAAAATATAACAAAATCATTACAAGAGAAAAAAATCGTCAGGTCACAAGATTAAAGTCGTCAGTAGAAGTAATTAAGAATGGTTTACCAGAGGAGTTCTTCACAAATATCCGGCCCCCAAAACTCCAAGAATTTTGGGTGACCAACTTCGCTTTTGCCTCACGAAATTTATCAATATTGTTTAAAATGTTGGCATAATATTGACAAGCATGTAGAAAAAAATGTTGGCAAAGTGTTAGAAAAAGTGCTGGGTAACTGCAGTACAGATGATGGCAAAATGTTGGCCCAATTATTGCAGCCAACAGTGCAGATGCCAGCAATGTTGGCTCCAACTGTAGGCCCAGCGTCTTGCCAAGTTATGCCCAACATATGTGCTTGTTAGGTTGTTGTATTCATCAATGTTTTTATCCGTTAACCCTGAAGCAAAGGCTATACAAGATCAGTCTTCTGATACAATTGCCAAAGCGTTAACTGAAAAGGTTATTTGCACATATGGGATATCTACAGAGTTAATCAGCGACAGAGGGGCCAACTTTACATAAGAGCTGATGCATGCGGTTACAAGAGATTTAGGTATACATCACCATTTCATTACTGCCTATCGTCCGACCTCCAATGGTCTGGTTGAGAGGATAAAGAAAAACATTGGAGAAACTTTGAGGTTGTTGTGCAATTACAGTAATTCAGATTGTGCAGAGTTTTTTTCCATATGCAGCAGCTCCAATGAAATTACTGGTGAGACTCCTGCATTCCTTCTATATGGTTTTGACCCGACATTACCTATTTCTTGGGACTTGGCAACTGATAGGGAGGTGGATTCTTATTGTTCCGATTTGGTGGAGAGACTGGATAGGGCTCGTAAAATGCTCAAAATAGGAGTAATGTTAGCAGAGAAAGATATATTGATAAAACATATTCTAACAGATCATTAAGAGTATTTAAGGTAGGGGCTAAGGTATGGTTACTAAAAATGGGTGGAGGGAAAAACAAATTAGGTTTCCGTTACTTAGGTCCATTTAGAGTTATCAAAAGAGTTTCTCAGGTTAATTACAGGATCAAAGGAGTTCTGAAGCACAATCAACAGATCGTTCATATTGATCGCCTTAAGCCATGCTTCAGTAATGCCACACATGGTCGAAAACGCACAAGCCACAGAAGAACAAGATCTTCTTTCCCTGTTTCTGAGGACGTATGTAAAGATGAGGAGGCTGAATTAAGCCTAGAATACATTTGCAGACTTCGTCGAAGGGAACCTCTAGCCACTACAAGGATGACGACCAACCCTTCATCAGCAGATGCAGTAGCCACTCCTGGGATGCAGCAATCCACAGAAGAAGAAGCCTCTCATGAACTACATATGGAGCCCGACCTAGAGCTTCAAATTGAATGGAATCAATCAACCACACTTAGTGATGTTGAACCTCTACCAGTTCTTGAGCAGACGACTCCTGTATCAACTTAGTCTGATGTGACGGAAGGAGAATAACCCACGTCGAATGAGGAAGGAGACCAAGTCACTGAGGAGCGTGGGAAGGACTGATTACAGAAAGCTTCATGGTGGAGGGAGGGGATGAATGCTCCTGAAAGGAGGGGAAATGTGACAAAATGTCAGTTATTTGAAATTTTATTGTCTCCTTCTACTCATGCAGAAATTCTCTTCATATGGGAGGGGAGGAGTGAATCGAGAGCGAGTGCAAGCTTACTATCAACTCCCACACTCCTTCTCCCAAGAGAATTAAAAACCTAAAACTTTACTGTGCCCTACATTCAAAGTGTTCATTGCCCTTTGTCATCAAAATTGTGTTATGATGATAGACTTTATTCTCAAGTTAAACTTTCTTGTAAGTTATCAGCGTCAGCGGCATCTTTGCCAGGCTTACTACTTATTAGGTTTGAAGAACTTCTCAAGTGTTTCCTCTATTCCCTAGCCTGTCTTTGATTCAAATAGATGTTTCCTGTTCTTCTTACCAGAGGGCTGAAAGAAAGCCTGACCTACTAGAAGATGTTGTAGCTTGTCACCCAATCAGCGACACTTAGGGCCATATAACGACTACCGTACGAGTAGCTGGACTTGTGAGGGTCTTAACTGAGTCGAACTCGCTAGCTGAGTCGAGTTTCATGCCAGTTTGAATCACGTCTAGCATACGCCCATAGTCTCAAACGAGTCGCTTATGAGTCACTGAAGTGACGCAAAATTGGAGGCGTGTTTTCTAGAAAGTGTCATGTAACTACAGAAATGATAGCATGGCCGAGCTCCCCATGCAGCTTTATTTGACGATTTTTATTCGTATGAGTGCTTTTCATTTTTTTTTTTTGCTCTGGAATTCGAAATTTTAAAAACTTATGGACTTGACAAACAGTTTCTTATTGACTATTTCACTATATTTTATTTTGAGAAAGGATTAAAATAATTATTTAATAATTAAAATTAAAAAATAATTAATTATAATTTGAAAAGATTAAAATAGTTTTATATATTTTTTTAAATATAAAGCAGTTTTCATTTTTATTTTCCCCATGTGGTTTGTTTTATTTTAATCATTTTTTTTCTTCTGAGAATACAGAAAAGTTTCTTATTAATAAACTGTATCTGTGAACTAAAATTTTGTAAAAAACACATGCCAGTTTCTTGCAGGGTTTTTTTTAGATTGCCCAATTTCTTATTTTCAGTCTTATCAGGGCATTTTTGTACAATTTCAATATTTTTAAATGATAAAAGCTGATTAAATATCTGATATAACGATGGGTTGTTTTTTTTTTGATTTTAATTTTTTTTTTTTTTTTTAATCACAGACACTAGAGAAATTTTGATCATATTTTAAGAATTAAGTAATTCTTCTTTTGCTATCATAAATTCAAACATTATGGATTGAAACAAACTTATGTTCACATTCACATAAAGATTAATGTTGAACATATTTCATCACTTCATAATAATGGAATATTCCGATTTACATATTTTGGAATGGGATATCTTATTTGGTTTTCCAAGGTAGAATACTTTTTGTTACTTTATACTATCATTCACATCTTTCTTCAGCTGCTACAGAATTTCAGTTCACTATCTATTGAGAAATGTCACCCAAAAAGCATCTGTCATTAACCCAGCGTATGCTGATACTTCAATTGCACAAACAGGTCGCAAATAAAGTCATATTGCTGAAACAGTCAATTGCTCAAGTGCTGTTTCCAAAGTTTTGAGAAAACCAAATTCCGACTATGGATTCCAGACAAGTCACGACAAATGTGGACGAAAAAGTGCAACAATGACATATGAAGATATATGGCTGCACAAAATTTTTCATAATAATCGATTCAATACAAAACTCCGGTGCTTACATGAATTTGGAATGTGTGGCAAAATAAAAAAGGCACATATTTTGAATAAAACTCAATGCAAAGCACCGATTGGACCCCTGAGGATTAAAGCAATATCATCTTCAACCATGAATCCCGATTCTGTCTAATGTTCGGTAACCAAGGAATCGGAGTATGGTGAACTAAAGAAAAGGCACACTATCCCAGCACCATGAACGAATACCATCAAGTTTCCAAGCAGCATCGTGTTACAGGCACAGTACAACTTGCAATCATCAGAGGAAAGATAACCTTATATTCTTGACTGTAGGTTGCACGCCACTACAGGTTGCATCCCCAAATTTAGAGCAAATTTTGGTACAAAATTATTTTTCCTCTAAAATTCAAACCAGATCATTAAAACTGGTAATGCTAATTACATCACTTAAAGATTACAACAAACAAAATAAATGCCATCTTGAAACAAGTTTAATTACATATGAAGCTAACAAAACCCTTGAAAACTCTCATCCTCACTGTTGCCAAAAAGGGGGGGGGGGGTCAAGTAATGACCATGTGGTTAAGTTAATTTTAAAGCCACTCAAAATTCTGCATTTTAAAATCGTTTTAGGGGGGTTCTA
>JAHWFO010061346.1:2061211-2099318 GCA_023313115.1 Rhysida immarginata
GTCTTTTTCTTTTTGTTCATTTCCTGTTTCGTTGTGGAAAAAGAGTTCTATTTTATTCTCAAGTTAATCATTTATTACAGTACTTAATGCATTAATACACGATGTGTACTGTAATAATTTCGAAAAATGAACTTACAATAAAATTTCATGTAAACAACTGTAACTGTATTTTTGCCTTTTTCAAAATTAAATGACCTTTTATTATTTTTTTAATAAACCGCCATCTGTGCTGTATTAAGAAACTTTTTGAAGAAACATGCAATAATGAATCAGATTTTTAAGTTTTTAATTGTAAATATCCAGGTTATGCATTTTTCATATCGTAAAAAAATAGATTTTCAAAAAGATGGCAACTTCAAAACTGCCACGATCTGAAGTAGTGGTTTTGTCCCGACTAACTTCTTCACCTTTTGATAAAGAATCGAAATGATAAATGCGATAATGAATCGGAATTTTAAGTTTTTAATTTGAAGCCTGAATGCAATACACAATGTGTTGTTCATTGCTTTAAGTAGGAACTGATGCAAATAGGAAAGAAAATTCTAGAGCCTGGATCTCTTTCCTATTTCAATCAATGATTTAAACATCTGTGGTTTGGTATGTAAAAATCCTCATAGACCATTTTTATTTACTCTGTTATGAAACTTTGTTTAAAGCTTAATATTAAACCTTTTAAGTCTATTCTATTATTCACGTGAAGACGTTTGCTTTCCTTTATATTGTTTTTGCAAACAATTCTTTACTACATAATTGTATATTTGATACGAAAAACTTTTGTATTTATAAAATACAGTATTTTTAATGTTAAAAATAATTTTATTTCTGAATGCAGTATATAATTTGTTTTTTATTTAAAATAAATATTAGAATATCTTTGATCCTTAAATACTTTTAATTTATACGATATTTACTTTATGAAGTTGTATCTTTACATTTTTTTGTAATTAAAATATCCTGTAGAAAAATCATAAATCATGAAGGTATCTTTACCTATCATGACTGCGTTTCTATTGGCTAATATTTCCTGCCTTCTAATAACAACCAATCACAGCCCTTCTGGCGCTCATAGTTTACATATATAAAGAGATGCTAGTTTGCTTTCATTTACCAGTTGCTTATTTCAATCTCCTGGATCTATCTGCTAACTTTTGTGTTGAATTTCCTGCTCGATTTTTCTTTTCCTGCAAAATAAACTCTTCTTCCACTCCTCATTTTTTATGTTTTGGAACATTTTATACTGCCAATACAATTTTTATGAATTTTAATTGAATTTACTGGTTGAAATAATTAATTATACTTCTTAATCTTCTGATTTAACCGTAATATAACCTCAAAGTTCTTTCAGCTTTTCACCCATGTATACCCCGCGGGGTATACAGGGGTGCAGGGTTTCCTAAATATTTTTTACATAAACGTGGAATTTCGCGGGGTATCTAGGGGTGCGAGGTATATTCGCGAAAATACAGTACATCTCATGACTTCAAACGAAAAACAAGCAGGTCGTATTTTAGGTTAAGGTTGACAGTCCCTACTAACAGCTAATGGCCCCCTAGTCACTTACCCCCCCCCCCCCACTTCGTTTCCACTTACCCGTCCCCCGTCAATCGGACGCCCTTCGGTCTGACAACCCCCTACAACATGAGTACCTAAAGAAAAATACAACGAATAGGATTAATTGAGTTTATTAAGAAAGTTAGGATTAGGCGGAAAACTCCAATCATCCGGAAACTATTGTTGAAAAGAACTGACCTTTTTAGAAGAGGTTTATTAATCCCCAAAGAACTCCGAGCGTCCTCATGAATGCCAGAGTGTTTAGTTCCTTTGTTGAGAACTTTGAATTACATATTTTAAACCTATCTGCAAAAGTTGTTTGTTCTTTTGGAAAATTATTGACCCAGGAAATACATATATTTGTTAAAGGATTTTCGTTCGAAAATTGACCTAAGATTGTTTTAATGAACTTAAACTTACCTTTCTTTTTTAATTCTGTCAATGCTGCGGGTCAATAGGGGTGTTCCCCTTAGAAAATGAATAAATTGCATATGTATAGTTTGATTGGTTTAATAAAGCCCTGGCTATTTTGCCAGAAGTTATTGTTTTGTATTTGTTACTGTTAGGATAAGTCCTCACCCGCCTACCCCACTCTTTCCATAGAGAGTATTGATAGTGAAAGAGCCAATCTTTTACATGATGACGACTATAGGGAGCATCACATTCCAGATGACAGACGAGCCTTACCCCACCGTATACTGGTAGACAGAGCCGAGATCGCTCTGAAAGTTCAAGAGCGAAACTTGGGTGTTACAAACCCCGCAATGAACTCGGTCAGTTTTTTTCTGGAAAAATTTTTTTTTGGGCTCAACAAGCCCCATAGCCGCAATTTTAGACGTAACAGTTGAACGAGAAAGAGTCTACAGTACCTTTTGGGATAATCTGGCGAAGTTATGTTGGAAGTTTGTGACTCCCATTTAGGAAAATTGTGCACATACTAAGAAAAGGCAGAGTTGAAGTCAGTTATAAAAGTCCGATTTTCCTTTACATAATGGATTCTGAACAGAGAAAGAAAATTCTCGCTGCCTTATACAAGCAGAGAGTACCAGAAAAGACGTTGTTAAATGCTGTTTTGTTAGCTCTAAAAGATTATTTGCATGTAGTAGAAAATCCTGAGGAAGGTACCGCTATGGCAATTGAGAGACATATGCAACGTATTCGTCATGGACTTGTTATTCACCCAGTTGTCGCAGTATGGGAGACAGTGGATCTAACCAAATTTATCCACCGAGATCAACCCAGATTTACTAAAACAGTGGATTACTTCACGGCCGAAAGATTGAATAACACTTTTGAATGGCAAGTGGACTTATTTGATACGTTGTTGAGAAACCAAAGAGAGGACGTACAGAAATGTTGTCAGTGCCTGAACGTACCACTCTTCGACGGCTACACAGATATTGGAATTTACTTGACAAACCTCGAGGCCCAAGCATGGGTAAATGAGATACCCTTACCACTACTAAGACGCATATTTCCGTTGTTGACTGAACCACATTTGTGTCCTTGGATGAGCGAATTCATGCAGCAGGCAGCGGCGTGGGATGAAGCCAAAAGACGACTAAAAGAATGTTTCGGGTGAATCTAGAATGTTGGAGTCTAGATTCATCGCCATTTCCACAAAGCTGGACCCCCTTCCTCCAGCAATGGATGTGCTTACTACGCAACAAGCAAATTTCAGCAAGGAACTCGCCGATTTAAATCGAAGGGTTGAGCTTCTCGAGTGCACAACTTTCGATAATAACTCATCGAGGATTGATTCCATCGCAAGCCGCCTAGACGATCTGGAGCAGTACTCCAGACGGGCCAATCTGCAAGTCTTCGGGTATCCAGAGGATCCTGCCGAAAACCTTGAAGGCAAATTTATCGATCTAATTTCTTCCAATCTGGATATAACGTAAATATCAATAAAATAGCAATAAAATTCACAAACAATAAAAAAAACAATCAATGCCCCGCACATGTGACTGGTCCCAGCAAATGAAATTAACATATAATCAAAAACCACACTGATACAATATTATCAGATACAACAGCTAAGTTTTCATTCCATTTTTGAAATACTTCGGCAGCAGACATTAGTCCTGCAGATATCTGCAGAAACAATATCTACCAAAAGGTGTGTTAAATGTACACAACAGAGCACTTTTCTTGCCTAATCTCAAGTGCCAATATCCATGTATTTCGTCGATTATAGTGAAGATATTTTTTCTCACTAACTTGGGTCTTATGTCTTCTACAGTTGTTATCTGGTGATGATGCCTTTTGATGCTTGCATTTAATTCTGGTGCATCCAAACACAGTCTCAGAGTTCCGTCTTTCTTTTCAACAATGACCAAACTTTCACCCATTCTGTTGGTTGGTCGACTTTTACAACAACACCTTGTTTTTCTAATTGATTTAGAGTGTTTTTTAGTTTAGGCAAAAGAGCATAAGGTACCTTTCTAGGTGGATGGATAACTGGTATGGAATCACTTTTTAACTCAATTTGATATTTCTCTTTAGTTTGACCCAGACCTTTAAATAAATCTTCATAATCTCTTAATATTTTGTCCTTATGTATATCATTTGACATTTAAACTATCAATTTCGATTGTCCACTTCAATAAATTTAAATGCTTGCAAGATTTTAACCCTAATATAGGTTTTACATTACCATCTATTACATAAAAGTTTAAAATATACTTTTCATTATTATATCCACAGGGCAAAGTTATTATTCCTTTAGTTTTTAACTTTTGATCATAATAAGTTTTTAAAATTGCATTAGTCTGTTTTAAAGCATTCACACTGGATAGGTTTTTTTTTTTTTTAACATTTTAAGTGGTATTGCATTTCCTTCAGCTCCACAGTCTAATTTAAATTTTTCCATTTTTCCATTTACTATGTGCCATATAATGGCAGTGCGATATTTCTATAAAATGTTGCTTATAAAAATTAGCTTATTTGTTATTATAAAAATTATGGTTTCGTTATGAAAAGTAATTAAGCGTTATGGTATTACCCGTTGAATTTTAAGTTTAACATTTTGGTTATTATTTGTTTATGGCTTAGTCAGTTGTTGCCTCATGCATTGTTGCTCTGTGTAAAAATTTCCCTAAAAGGTAATCCTCTTGTGTTGTTGATTGTTGCGACAGAGGAACTTGATTGAGAGAAAGTTCTTTTCTGTCTGCAATGGAGAGAGGGTAGATTTTTTATTTTTTTTTTGTTCTCGGGAAAGGCAGTCGATGTGCACTGTAGCCGTTTTAAGCATTCGATTTCGGCTATGGCTGTTAGACATTGACTTAGTATGTTTTTTGACTCCGAAATGGAACTTAATTCATCGTTTCTTCATGATATTGAATTGGAATTTCAATGTACATCCAAGATAAAGTGTAATTTCAGCACTCGCAATATCAGGGAACAAGGACATCATTTGCTGAGACCGTTTCTTATATGTTATGTCGCGAAAGAGGTGTCAGCACAACTGTGAAGAAACATAGTGGCAGGGATTGTATTCAATCCATATATCGGCAATTATTGCCTGTTCAGTGATTATTAAATACAGTAATTCTTAAACGAGTCTGAAACATTGTTGAAAGCCCCGTAGGCAATGTGCTGAGGACATGATGACACAATCCTGGTGTTACATTGTGGTAGCCTAATAGCTAGTTTCCATAACGGAGAACACTCTTCCACGTTTGAGTGTACATCCTTGAGAGGCTGTCATTTTGCAAACCCTGTCCTGTTTCGAATTATTAGCTTTTAGGTGTATAATATAATTGAGGTTGCGCAGGAGGTGATGAATATGAGTCTGAGCATTGCCGGCTATGGCATGTCGAGCATGGGGCATGAGCCATGTGTAGTGGTGACACGCTTTTAAATACCTTGTTGTATTACTACGTGGAGTGCTATCTAATGGCAACATTGGGGGGCGGGCGACTTTACTGCTCTCACTCCCCAACCCCGTGATAGGCTTCGTTGGTGGTAGAAGTGGTTGCTCTGGGAGTAACCTGTGGGAAAAAAGTTTTCAGTGCTCCTCCTCATTCATAGCAAAAGGAACACAGAACGCCTTCCGTGCGTGTGTCTGGAATATTTGTGTGCAGATCATGTGCACGGATCATTTGTTGCCTGCTAAGGGTTAATGTGTTGTTAAGCGTGTGCCATAATAATGGATCAGATGCCTGTCCCACTCATAGCAGTTGCCTAGCGAATACAAATAGCTGCTTTAGAGCGCAACTGGAATGAATTGTGTAACGGGTCAAGTTACAGGCCTATATGACCGTTAATATGAGATTTCTGTCATATAAGCATTGGCTGTAGAGATTACACTCTAACCCGTTTAATACGAAATCCTACAGAACCAAAAATCTTTTCCTAATATCCGAGTTTCGTAATATCAGATAAAGACAAAAAATAGTTTTCGTAATCTTTGACAATTTTTATCTTTTATTGTTATTCTGTGTTCTGGACAAAATAATCCGTTATCATGGTTTGTTTACTCTTAACGATTAATTTTTTGCTTACATAATCGTTCCATTTATAAAAGTAATTTAGCAATTCATCCAAAGCATCATCTTGGGATAAGAAAAACGATCTTAATTCATTCAATGCGGTATGCGCATGTATCCTTTAAGAAAATACACTAAAAAAAAAGTTGCACGTTTGCATGCTCAATTTCTTAGGAAAACTTTTTATTTGCGTGCTTCGATTAGATTTATTAATGCATGGCTGAAATGGAGTCACCGAAAGTATCGATGTTCAAAAAGTTTCAGCCATCAAAGTTTCAATGCTTTTGCACCATCGATGTTTCATTTCGATTTTCTTAAACCCTTTGGAAATCATTATCTCTTGATATTGAATAAGTGTTAATGTTAATGTATTGTAATGAAGAAACACGTAAATATACAAGGACATTTATTATTCCAAAATAATATATGGACTTAGAAATTATAAAAAAGTTGATGTTTTGCAGTTTAGCAATTACGATGTTTGGTTGCTGATTAAACATCGATGTTAGTTTTTCTGACGTCGCGTATCAAAATTTCTTAACGTTTATTAAGTCAAAAAATTATAACCGTATATTGTTTAACTTATAAAAGCAAATTATCCGTATTTGTCGCTTTTGTAAAGAGTTTCACAGTATGAAATTCAAACGATCTCTTCACGTTTTCATCCGATCACATTGCTATCCAGGACTAGGGCCCCACGCCATAGTTGGCAATGGCTTCTGGGATAGCAATGGCAGTGGAAGTTCTTAAAAAGTTAATTTCTGCGTAATCTCTTACGTTAATAAACAATTCTGAACTGTAGTATTAAAATATTCGTTTAAAAATAAAGGATGTGATAATTTTTACATGTTTATTATGGAAAATTGCTGATCTTGTACTTAGGCTCAAAACGGAGAGGTTTTTAACAGCCGCTCTTTTATCGGGAAGGGGGGGGGAGACCAAATTTTTTTTTCCAAATATGAGATTACGACTTTGACACCTTATTTTCGCGAATAAAAACCTTCTATTTTATTTAAATAACCTTGTTTTAAACAAAAAAATTGCCAAAATATTTTCGTAATAACCGTATTTTCATTAAAAAATGTTGGTATTATTGGGGCAATTTTACATGTAAATCACATCGATGGGGTCGGGCCAGAGAATAATTTCGTATTAAACGGGATTTTGTATTAAGAGAATTCATAATAAGCAGGTTAGAGTGTATATAGTTGTTTATATTTGGGGTAGCAGTGGTGCTTTTCCCCACTTTCGTATTTTGAATGCATATTATTAATGCTACTTAAATGTTCTAATTTTTATTTGATAAAAGTGTCTGAGTCAATTTTCCTTAATACCGGTTCCGAACTCTAGTGACTGACGCCAACGAGGGTTGTTGACTGTTCGTGCCGCTAGGGTGGCATCCCTCGCTGGGGTCTCGTCACATTTGACGCTCGAACAAGGACCGGTAATCCGGCAATTACGGATTAGCGGATCATTGACTCAGATAAGAGTTTTCTCTTTTTTAGGTTAAGAGGTAATAGTCTTAATGTTTAACCATGCCCGGGGGTGGTAATGGAGAAGCCTAAGCAACCCCACGGTTAGCAGGGTATATAGGGACTGTACCCATTTCTCTTGGGATGGGTCAGGAATTAGTATCAGAGGGTTCCTTGGCATCATTGATAACATTGGCACGGTGGCTTCATCGACGAATGAGGTTAAACTCACTATGAAGGGCTGTTTGATGTCGAGGACTTTGTGGTACTACGTAATAGGCTGTTACAAATTTTTGGCAAAACCAAGGTTGAAAGGGACTACGGAAAAGAGTTGTACAATGTAGTACAGCTCCGGATGGAATTGGTGTCCGAATTTGCCAGCCGGCTAGAATTGGCAATGGGTCGATTCCTTCGAGCCTCACCTCAAGCGGTAGCAAGTAGGGAGGATATGCTCCTGCAAAGGTTTCGCCACAGTGCACTGCTCACCCAAAAAAAGCTGATGATGTCCTCGGCTCCAAAGACATACAAGGATGCTGTGCAATGTGCTTTGGAGTCTGAGGAGATGGAGCATCATCACCGGGGTGAGGCAAGCAGCCACGTGTTGCGAAGCAGTTAGAGCCCCCTGCCTCTGTCCGAGAAGTCTCGATCTCTGCGGTTGTACCTCATTGAGATGCCCTGCAGTAATTGAGGGTAGCTCTCAAAATAATTGTGGGTGCAAAGGTGAATTGAAGGAGCTCCGTGGAATGATGGGAATCCCTGCGCCAATGAGTCAACTCCCTTAGCAATTCTGTTGCCCGTTTGATTAAGGGGTAAGGGAAGGCTTCCCAAATGCCCAAAGGGGGGGGGGGGGGCATGTTTGTTTTAAATGCGATCAAGCCGGACAATTTGTCCGTGAATGTAAAAACCTGCCTAAGAAGCCTTCTACAAGTATCGCTGAGGTGGGTCATGCTATTAAGCTTAGTGCAGGACATGATGGTTTATACTATGTCGACGTGCATGTGAAAGGACAATTGTTCAGCATTGTCGTCAACACGGGGTCTCAAGTGCCCCTCATTGATGAGGAGGTGTGTAGACAACTACCAAATGTCCAGTACACTGATTTGAATTTCATCGTTCGGGGGATCAATGTTGTATGCAACATCCAGATCGATTGTGTTGACATCCATTGAATACTAAATGACATTGTCAATTTCTGGTGCATTCATTCGCTGATCGTCCGTATGATGGCCTGCTGGGCATCGATGTGTTACAGGGCATGGCATTTCAGTATGCACATCTGTTGTCAGCACCCAGCACCGTGAATGCATCTAGTGCCTCTGATGCTGCCAGTGCAAGAAATTTAGTTGCAGCAAGTACAGTATTAGGCGTTTCTCTAAACATGTGTCGACGCCTGCGAATGGGGCCTCGCACCCTATTAGTCAAGAACGAAGCAAGCCTAAGGGGTTAGTATGGCTGCACAAGAGGGGATGTAGAAAATTGTCTAAGCCATTTGGCCCGTTCCTCATCATTGACACACTAAAGCGTGTGTGGTTGATGCTCAGAGGTTTTAATTGGGGGGGACAAACGTTGTGTTAGCAAGAAAAGTGTCTGGTTTCAGAGAAACACACAGTCACCGCCCCAAGGACCATGATAAAGGTCCGATTCCTAGTAAGCAGAGCAGGGTGCCCTCGGTGAATTCAAATGAGGCTAAGGAAGAAGGGCTGGCTGTCAGTGTGACCGCTGAGGGTGGTAATGAAGCCTGGGGAGATTCGCAAATTTGTTTGGTGCCTCAGGCGGTATCCGGAGCCATAACTGCCATTGCACATGATGAGAATACGTGTCGGCTGTCAGGCCATAGTGAGTATGAAAAATTATTTGATTGGCAAAGGTTTGCCCTGAACCATTTTCGTCAGAAAGTGGAACAGCTTGGATTTTGTGAGCTATGAGGAAACTCATTCGCCTGCTCAAGACATGTAGTTTTGTAAATATGTTGTGGGTAGTTGTTATCTTAATAGGGGGCGTATATGCCATATAATGGCTGTGTGATATTTCTATAAAGTGTTGCCTATAAAAATTAGCTTACCTATTTGTTATTATAAAAATAATGGTTTCGTTATAAAAAGTAATTACCGTATTTTTTCGAATATTGGCCACATTCACTTTAGGCCACAGCCGCAAATTTGACGGTGGAACGAAAAAATAACCGTTTAAAGGCCACAATTTACTTTGGGCCGCAAATTTCTAGGGTCTTCAAAAAGATCGAACTACTTCGTTTTAGCTTCCCACAGTATCTTAAAGAGTTATTTTGACAGTATTTTTATTATTTATATAACCTTCTAATTTATTTTAATATACTTAATGAAACTTTTATAAATTTATTAATGAAATGTGTAAATAATTACAGTAATTTCATTTTAATGAACGAGTGTAACTCTTTATTTCTTCGGTGGCGGCCATGGCTCTATCAACGAAATGCTGACCAATAGCACGATAGAGCATTCTATGACATCACAACACTTTGGAGTAGAGTCAAAGCCTACAAGATTAAGAACGCCTGCCCAATCGCTCGGTGAAAGATGGTCCAAAAAAAGAATAATAGTTTGTTGGCTTTGCCGTCAGATGGTGCCACTTCTGACCTATATTTTAGATTTTTGTTTAGTGTTCTGTGTTATTACACTGCTTTGCAATGAAATTGCCCCATGCACAAAGAGTTATCCGAATGAGCCAAAAGCAGGTATACAGCAAGAGATGAATCTGAACACGCCTTTATTACGTTGTGGAGCCAAGACGTGCACTTGTTTGTACAGGGTGTCCCAACGGAAAGCGGCATCAGTAGGTTGTGGCACCCTCTCTAGCGGCGATGCATTGTTTCAGCCGCAGGTGTAGGTGATCATACGGGTGGCGAATGTCATCTTCGGGTACGTCTGCCCAGGCCTGATGAATCTGCTGTGTCAGTTCATGGAGATTGCGGGGTGATCGTAAACGACATTCCACACATGCTCAATTGGCGATAGGTCTGGGGACCTCGCGGGCCATGGCAGGCAGCTGACATCATGCAGACATGCCATGCTCATATTTGCCGTGTGCGCTCTGGCGTTATCCTGCTGAAAGACTGCACCCGGTGTGGTGTGCAGAAAGGGCAGTAATATGGGCTGCAGAATCTCTGTGACGTATCGTGCTGCTGTCAAGGTGCCTTGGATGGTGACTAAAGGTGTTCTGGTATCGTAGCCGATGGCACCCCAGACCATGATCCCGTGTGTTGGTCCATGATGGCAATACCGGATGCATTGTTCATTGGCACGTTCCAATGGTTTGCGCCACACCCTCCTGTGTCTGTCTTCGGTTCCAAACAAAAGCGAGATTCGTCGCTGAAGACCACTGGGCGCCATTCCATTTGCCAGCCCACTCGTTCACTACACCATTGCAGTCGTATCGCGTGGTGCTCAGGTGTCAAAGGAAGACACAACAATGGACACCTGGCAGACATTGTCGCGGTGTGTAACCGGCGTGCTATTGTCGCTGGAGCAGTACCGGGAATAGTGATGTTGTCGCATAGTTGCCGCAGGATGATAGTTCTGTCCGCTAGCGCTGTTCGCAGTATCTGCCTATCGGTACAAGCTGACATGCTTCTCCGGGTCCCAGACCCTGGTCTTTTGGCATGTGTGCCTTCCTCTCGCCATTGCCTCCAACATCGGCCTACTGTCTGTGTGTCCCACGACACATGAACAACAATCCATCCGGTTGACCATCCAGCCTTGGAGAGCCAATAATCTGACCTCGTTTAAAGTCCATTAATTGCGTGAACAGTTGTTGTTGTGGCATAGAGACCGTTGTGCGGATTACAGTACTGTACGTTCATGAGGCAGTTGCTTTTCCCTGCTGCATGGAACTTCTCGCACAGGTGTCAACTGATGAGCCTATACAGGCACCGGACATCTTGTATCAACCCAAATGGCCATGTCCCGTGAGCATGCATGTAATCCTTTACTAGTCCGGGGTAGGCAACCCCCCCCCCCCCTTCCCCCACTAAATATGGATAAGGTCGGGTAACTCCTTGTTGGTGGGGTAATTTCATTGCAAAGCAGTGTATTACTAAAAATTTTGTCTGGGTTTTAAAAAATTATTCAAAAAAATTTGACTACGTACAATTTTATTGATTGTGTCATCAGACTATTTTTGAAAATAAATAAATTTATTTATTTATTTATTTACGGTAAAAAAATAATAATACAGCAGTGCCCAACAGAGCCAGTATGGTCCAAGACCGACTAGTTAGGTCTCTGAGGGCATGACACAGAACAATGAAAAAAATACAGTTAGTAATTAGTTAAAATACAAAAAAAATTGACAAATAAAAATACTTAAATGCTAAAAACAGCTTCAAAATACATGAAATTAGATAAAATAAAAAAAATTAGATTAATTGACAAGATTAACATGATAACGGCTACGCCTAGTCATATATAATAAAAAACAATGAACAAATAAATATAACTAAAGTAATTAATAATCAGACAAATTAAAAGAGGTCACTCAAAAAAACAAATGATGTATGTAAGATAGGTTCTCTTTGAATAATTATTAAGGTATTAGGATAGTTGATTAAACAGCTCACCAAAATTTATTGTAAATTGACATAATTTCCCAGAGAGAATGAAATTTTTTAACGATTTACGGAAAGCAGAAAAAATAGGTAAAGAGCGAATTTCGAAAGGTAACAAGGACCAACACTTAATACCGATTATTGAAATGCACCTAGATTGGTAATTACGTCGGATAATAGGCAAGTAAATACTTCCTGCATTACGAGTAGCATAACCATGAATATCTTGATGTAAATTAATTCTGATAGAAAGAAAAATGATTAGTTGAGCATTAATGGCTTTGTAAATAAAAGAACTTAGTTGAATGATATAAATCTGATAGACTGTAGGAATACCAACAACTGAGAAATAGTGTGAGATAGAAGACGATTTACTAACTTTAAGTAAGGTTCGCAGAAACCATTTTTGAAGTTTTAGTAGTCTTGTTAAATTATGAGAAGTGGACGATCCCCAAAAAATTATACAATAGCAGAGAGCGGAATGAATCCAAGAAAAATAAAGTAATAACAAGATATGATAAGGAAGGTAATTTAATCAGGAGATCATTCCCTGTTTCCTATTCAATTTAGAGACAAGAGAATCAATATGATAGTCCCATGTCAAATCATGGGAAAGTGTTAAACCCAGGTATTTAAATACTCTAATACAAGATATGAGTTGATTATCGTAGAAAATTGGAGGAGAATCAGGTATATTACTCTTATTCCGTTGAAAGAAAAACATTAGTTTTGTCAACGTTGACAGTTAACTGATTCATTACATTCCAATTTTTACATTAAATAAATAAATAAATAAAATTTCCAGAAAAGTATTAAAATTGGTTGCTTAATTAAATTTGATCTCCAAAGAAAGAGTTTTTGATAATTAATTTTCATAATTCTTTCAGCAATTAAATCACTTCACATATTAAACATACATTATATTAGATTATGTGGGTTATTTTCTTTGAAGATAAATTTATATTAAATACAGTGCTCCCTCTATATAACGGAACTCTACATAACACCAAATATGCAGGGCGATTACAAAAGAACTAAACACTTTTAAAAATTTATTACATCATAGCTATTCAGAATAAAGACAAATCACATATGGATTCTTGAAGTTTATTGTGACACAGTTAAAGATGTTCAGCATGCCCCCTTGTAGTCGAATTCGTCCCAAACTCGCAATTACATGTCTCCATCAATCCCACGTATTGCTACCGTAATGGGTTCTTTCAGCTCGTCTAGGTCACGGGGAAGGGGTAGGGTGAAGACCTTGTCCTTTACACACCCCCATAAAAAGAAATCACAGCGGTGGATTGGTCGAGCAAACAATAACCTGGAACTTGCAAAGTGGCCACCGCGGAGGCCCGACCTCACACCTTGTGATTTCTTTTTATGGGGGTGTGTAAAGGACAAGGTCTTCACCCTACCCCTTCCCCGTGACCTAGATGAGCTGAAAGAACGCATTACGGTAGCGATACGTGGGATTGATGGAGACATGTTAATGCAGGTTTGGGATGAATTCGACTACCGCATTGATGTATGCCGTGTACGACAGGGGGGCATATTGAACATCTTTAACTGTGTCACAATAAACTTCAAGAGTTTTTCTTTAAGAATCCATATGTCGTGTGTCTATATTCTGAATAGCTTTGATGTAATAATTTTTTAAAAGTGTAAATTCTTTTCTAATCACCCTGTATAACGGCAAGTCCATATAATGGAGTTTTTCCCCAGAAAATAAAAACTGCAGACACGAATGAGTCTGCAATTTTATCTTCCGGAAAAAGCTTCGTTATATGGACTTGAAGTTATAAATTTAACGTTATGTAAAATTCCGTTATATAGAGAGAGCACTGTACTTGATATTCATCTAATTAACGAAATAAAGATACATCCACAAAAAAACCTTTTCAAAAACATAGCTCTAAATTAACATTTATTAATTAAACAAAGAAATTAAAAATATTTATTTTTACTCCTCAGAACTTAATTACAAATAGCCTTTTGAATCTTAACCATGTATAAGTTTCTTAATTTTTTATGCAATAAGCGATCCAACTTGAACAAAATACAAATTAGGAATACAAAATTTTCTTTCTCTAATTCCATAATTATTAAAATTTTTAGGAATTTGCAAATACCCATGATATCTAACTTTATAAAGCAAAACTTTTTTTTTATTAAATTTATTTAATTATTTATTTATTTATTTATTTATTTATGTAATTATTTAATTAAATGAGAATACAGTAATGCCCAATAGGGATTGGTATGGTCAAAAGACCGACATGTTAAATCCCTATGGGCAAGAAAAAAATAACATTAGACGCATTGTATAATTAGAAATACAATTAACCAAATCTACAATAGACAAATAAGCACTTATAAAATAATAGACATAAATGGCATAAATAAATATAACGTGTGACTTGTATTAGCATAATAAATAACAGTGTACTGTTAAGGTTTTTATATAAAATGTTAGAATTTTTATATAACTAAAACTATATCAGATTAAGAGACAAGCAAAGGTGTTCACCGTGAAAGTTTCCCAGTGTAATCACTATATATATAATCTATAGATAATCATACAATTATGTAATCTATAAATAACCATACAATTAAAAAAAATCTAGAACGTAAATAAAAAAATTAAAACTGTTTTATAAACTGTCATTAAAACGTTCAAGAACATAATTCAGTAACTCATTTAAAATGCTTTTAATTACCTCAACAGATAAAAAATTTAAAATAAATCAAAAATAAAAAAAAATTCCCTCCAAAATCAAATATGAATTTTTTTATTTTTAGAATTTGATCCCTACGAAAATATTGTATAATATCAAATGTATATTACAGTTTGCTGAAACCACATTTCCTAATTACTCTTGGATTTTAATATTTTTATAGATTTCAATATAATGTAAATAGAGAGATATAAATAGATGAATTTAGGGTAAATTGATGTTATATTGTTAAATGTAATCTTTTGAACTTTTAATGGAATTTTTAGAAATTACAAAAAAAATTGTTAAGCAAATCTAATTTTTGATAATAATTTGGAGGAAATTAGCTATTCTGTAACAATTTTTTCGTAGGGGTATAATTCGGAAAAAAAAAAACTTTTTTACAGTTTGTCTATGGAAGGAAATTTGTTTGTTTTTTTTTTTATTTTCGATTTATTTTCAATTTTTTTATATCTTTATGTAATTAAAGGTATTTTAAATGAGTACTGAAAAACTGTTTTACGATTTAAAAAATAAAATTTCATGTTTATTTTATGCTTTTTTAGCTGTATATTCATTGCAAAATAGGATAAACACTAGTGCCCGTGGTGAGAATTCCAAGTAACTAACTTGGAAAAAAGCGGGATATTTTTTTGAATAGAATCGGCATGATTGGTCAGACCGTAGCCACCAATGATTTCACAGTAATTCGCGTTGAGGCAGGGCTTGGAGCCTGACAATAAATGGCGACTTTATTCCTCTTAACTGACGCCAGTGGCACTGCATGCCCGAGAAATTTAAGTGTTCCTCAAGCTGGAGGCTCCACGAAAAGTTTTATCTAAGAACTAATTTCAAAACAAATTTAAATTTCCTTTTTAGATTTGCCAATTCCTAATAAATTGTAATTGTTTAATCATAAAGTTCAACTTAATGATTAAACAAAAATTGCTGTTAATGGGAGTTAGCTGTTAGTTTACAGACATTACTTGTATCCATCAATGTAGCAATCTATTAACTAACATTATTTTTATATTGAAATATGAATACACTTCAATCCTATAAAGATACAAAATAATATCAAAAAGAACAGGTTTATTTACATAATACTAATTAATTTTGAAGTTAGACAAAAAATTCTTAAATAGATATCAATCAATTTAATTGAATTTTTGACTAAATTCAAACCCTTAGTATTATTTAAATAAACTTGTCCATTTCGATTCTTTTTATTTTGTATCATTATATGGTTGAAGTGTATTCATGTTTTAATACTACTTATAAGAATGCACCCTTGGTCTATACGTTTATCCGTCCGGCCGTCCGCCGTTTGCACGATAACTTGAAAACGGATTAACTTCTTCGAATTCTGTTTTCAGAAATATGACCATCAAAGTCTTAGCTCGGCCGTATCAACTTTTCAGAATTTTTCGCGGACCCCTTCAAGTCGAATTCACGTGCTAAAACAGTGAGTGTAAAGAATACCAAGATAATAGCATGTCATATAACAATCAATTTATCAAGAAGGAATACATTGTTACTTTCTGTTCATCTTTTAAGCATTACTGACATCGGCGCGCACACGTGAAATCGCTTTGTCAATGCGCGATTGCTCAAGTGCTCATAATCTATATTATTCAGTAGCGAAAGAATGGAGATACTTACTGGTTTTATAATGTCTTAACTGTGTACCCCTTCATAATTTTTATATTTTTTGAGGTAGAAGGTTGAAATTCGGAATGTAGCTTCCTATGGGCATGTCCATCTGCACTATTTAGTTTGGTTTTGATTGGTACACGGGGGTAGGATTCAGGCAGGACAACATATCTCTGTGCTATTTAGGTATGTAAAGGCGTGAAATTCAGTATCCAGATTCCTCTAGGCAAGATCTACATCACTATGAAGTTTAAGCCCAGGTGTTCCATTAGGGTCGGATTTGTGGTGGTGGTAGTCATGTGGTCTTTAGAACTATGCCAACTTATGGCTTGTGATATATCATAGTTCGGAAATGATGAGAAAGGAAAGGAAATAAGAGCTTTTTTACATTTTCTACATATTACGTTCGAGAAAATTAATTTTTGATTAAAAAAACTTGGGGAGAGGTAAAAAGTGTAGATAAAGGGGTAAAAATATATGACTTCAGGATCTGCTACTTGCCTTACCCTACTTTAGGGGGTGCCACTCAGGGCGCGTAAATTTTTTTTTAATAAATGTATAAATGTATTTCTCCTTCACTGCTAAAGCTCCTACTTGGAATTTACGAGATTTTATTTTAATATAATATTCTTTCACTTCAGCGTATTATCTTCTACATTAGTCTTATTTTTACAATAATTTTTTACTAAAATACTTAACAGTTCTAAGCAGTATCAGTAGTATCAAGAACAGATGAAGGAGGAGGGAGGAATTACCTACCTTCATCTGTAGTATTTTAGTAAAAAATTATAGATATAATGCTGGTTAATAGATTTTTACCTTGATGATTTTTTACAACCTGAAGTTATTAAAAATTGTTTTTTTCAATCAGTAATTAATTTCCAAAAGCTAAAAATTCATAAAAATTTTTTTAAATATTATGACAAGGGCTGGGATATAAGATGGGATTTTTTTTTAATAAAAAATTTGGCTAGAAAAATTGGGAAATAAGGACAAAAAGTAGAGGGAAATATAATTATAAACACTAATGTGAAAGTAAATAAATAAATATAGACTGGAGATGCCTCCAAACATGATATATTAATTTGTCTATCGAAAAATTAATACATCATGTTTGGAGGTCATCTCCAGTCTATATTTATTTATTTACTTGTGAGTTCATCAAACTTTCTGATGGTTTGGATTGGAGAAATTCTCGATCTATGAGCCGGGTGCCTGCCTCCCATTGGGCTTTCAACCTTTGACAACTTGGTTGTCTTTAAGACACTTTGTGACAGCATGGCTGTCCAGGTGTCTGGTAGAGGCATCGGCCATGATAGTCGAGGCTCCTGGTTCTAACCCAGGTCGCAGAATTTTTCCTTCCATTTTTCTATATGAAAGATTGACTTTATTTTTTGTAATAATAAAGAGTCAAAACAAAATTTTTTTTTTAATAGCGTTGTAAATATGAATATTTTTGTATAAAAAAGAAATATTCAAATACCATGGCTAATCATTGATTATTAAAAAGGAACGGGTTATATTTTATGATATTACACATTTCTATGTTATCGAATAAAAACTCTCTCTGTTAGGGACAACAAGAATGCTCATACAGAGTGAAAAAGAACAATTTTGTGATTCTTCTAAAGTTTTATGCATAAAAAGTCTTTATACATTCTCTATTTTCATCATAAATGAAATAAAATTAATTTTAAAATGTAGATGCCCTCATTCATATTTATGGATTTTATTTTATTAAATTTAAATTGTTGTGGTTAAATAGCTGTATGAATCAATCTTTCTATAATAACGTTCCACACTGCTTATTGTGCTAAATAATTTACACTGTCATATCAATGAATTATGACCACTACCCTTTCAAGCACACGCATAGTTCGCCCCAACAAAGATTACACATTGCAAAATTTACATAACAGGCTGAGAGAGCTTTAAAGGTGGTGCATCAAACGGCAGGTGCACGAGCCTCAAGATGGGTAAACATTCGGATTTAACGGACATCCAAAAAGGGATGATAGCTATCGCAGCAAGGGTGGCACCATCTCCGAAACGGCGCGATTTGTGAACTGTTCACGATCTGCTGTAGTGAAGGTGTACAAAGAGTGGACAGCAGGGACAGAAATTGCGTCCCAACGCCATCACTGTAAAGGGTCATGAGCCATCAACCAACGGGATGAGTGGTGCCTATGATGACTTGTGAAAGGTGACAGGAGAGCCACATTCCATCAACTGACCACCAAATTCAACAGTGGTGCCAACAGACGTGTATCCGACATTACCGTTGAACGCACCCTGCTACAGATGGGTCTGAACAGTCGACGCATGGTCGCTGCACCCATGTTGACCAGGGGTCATCGTCAACGATGCCTAGACTTTGCACGTGAGCACCGCCATTGGACCAAAGATGAGTGGGCTAAGGTCGCCATCTCTGACGGGCGATGGCGACTGCGTCGTGAACGCCATGAAAAGAGGCTGCAGGAGGCTATTGTGGGCCGGAAACAGGCTAGTGGGGGTTGAGTGCATGTGTGGGGGATCTTCTGTTGGGAGCACTTAGGTCCACTGATTTGTCTAGAGGGCAATTTGAATGCCTGTGGCTATCCGTCAATAATAGCAGACCAGGTGCACCCGTACATACTCACGATGTTCTCCCAATGCGATGGTGTGTTCCAGCAGGACAATGCACCCTGCCATAAGGCACGTCTTCTTCTGGATTGGTTCGAGGAACACTCTACTGACTTTCGAGTGCTCCCTTGGCCCGCTAATTCGCCGGACATCAATCCAATTGAACATCTGTGGGAGCACCTTGATCGCCATGTACGGCAGCTGGACCCTCCACCTATGACTCTCAACGCTCTGTGGACAGTGCTTCAAGCAGAATGGACTGCCATACCATCGGACACATACCGCGCGCTTCTTGCGTCCATGCCACGACGCCTAGCAGCAGTTATAGAAGCTAAGGGTGGCTACTCCCATTACTAAGCAGGTGGTCTTAATTCAGTGCAAATGCTTCCCTCACTTCTCGGGCATACAGCGCCATTTGATTGCAGTGGAAACTTTGCAAACTAGATTTATTGTCAGGCGTTTTCAGGCCAATTGGGCAGGCCTTTCTTATCGGTGGCTACGGTCAGGCTTTCTCTATCTTGTAGGCTTTGGTCACTGCCTATTATATAATAATAGTAGGCAGTGCTTTGGTAGAGTGGGCCAGGAATCGCCGACAATAGCTTTAACATGTGAATTTCATAATATAAGGGTCGTACAAATGAAAACGAAAATTATTTATTTTATCCAAAGTGTATACAAGGAATTTAAAAATGCTCTCCAAATGCGTTAAAGCATTTATCCCACTGTGTAACAAGGCGTGTAATTCCTTTATGGAAGAAGTCTTTCGGTTGCGTGTGGAACCATTCCAAAACCTCTTCCTTCACTTCATTGTCCGACTTAAACCTGCAGCTTTTCAGATGTTTGTTGAGATCCCCAAACACGTGAAAGTCACATAGGGATAAGTCAGGGCTGTAAGGTGGATGTTGCATTGCTTCCCAGTTGAACTTTTTGATGAGGTCTACTGTTGCTTTCGAGGTGTGAGGACGCACGTTGTCGTGGAGATGAAGCATTCCTTCTGTAAGAAGTCCAGGATGCTTGCATTTGATGGCCGCGCACAGTGCCTTCAATGTTTCCCCATATCGTGTTGCGTTGACTGTGGTGCCTTTTTCAAGAAAGTCCAGTAAAATCGGGCCTTTGCGATAAAAAACAAGGTCAACATCACCTTCCCTGTATTTTATGCGATTGCTTTTGATTTTTTCGCTATTTGACTTTGATTTATTTGCGTTTGCTTGTTTGGATGAAGCGAGCACTCGCAGAGCTTCGAAGCGTGAGCTATCGTTCTTTCTCACGTGATGCAACACTTGCAACCTATTGTTTAATTTGCACGTGGGGTTTCGCAATTGTTGAAAACAAAAACTTACGATCCTACACGTCATCTTTTTTTTTCCCCCACACAAATTTTCGTTTTCATTTGTATGACCCTTATAATTTCTGAATGAAAATATGTATGACTGGTTAATTATTAATATATAATATTCAATGGCTACTATGTATCTATTTCATAACATGTTTATACCGTTTGTCCAAAAAATGGGCGACAATTTTTAAAATCAATTAACGAAAAATGGAGGCGATAGAAATGTATGGTTTGCTCTGTCCTGCTTAGGAAACCAGGATATTTATTCACAACAAGTTTCAAAATTAGTTACAAAGTTCGTCAACAGATACAGATGGGGCTGCTATTTTCTACGCATTCCGTCCCGTCAGATCGGCATTCTATACCCCGCTCAGCATTACAACTGAAATGTTTGCACGGGCGTCTGCAAATTTTGAACTTTATAGTTCGTTCCATTTCACAGTTTTTCCTTATTGTTTTGTTTACCTCTTATGCTGATTTAAAATATATCTTTTCATTTTCACAGATACTCACCAACTTCACCTAGGGCATATCACGTCTCGGTAAAACGAGGTCTCAGTTG
Source organism: Rhysida immarginata (assembly GCA_023313115.1). Lineage (NCBI taxonomy): Eukaryota > Metazoa > Arthropoda > Chilopoda > Scolopendromorpha > Scolopendridae > Rhysida > Rhysida immarginata. The sequence continues at coordinate 2,082,197 of JAHWFO010061346.1, forward strand.
CTGCAGATTCAGTGATGAGACCCGTTTAAGCTGGCAGAAGAATCATGTCTTGCCTAAACACGTCTCGAAAAGGCGAGACGAGTGTCATTTCTCAAGACACCAAGGCAAGCGGCTTAAAGGAGTCTCGGTGATGAACAACGAGGGGCAACGACAAAAACATGTCAGGACTCATAATGTATATTGGAGAAATGCCACATATTAGGCACTTTTATCTTTCTTTTGAGCAACTAATATGGGATAGGATGACTACTATAATGACGCTAACGATTTGCAATTGAAGAAATGCTACATTTCTATCAAATATTCTACAGGGTTTTCCCCAGGCCCTTTTGAACAGGTGCGCTGCCTGGCTGAATACACAAAAAACTGCACACCACTGCATAAAATTTTATTTATTTTTAATTTTTGTCTGCCTGGCTATTTTATCTTTCCACCCATCTGATAAACTTTTCTGCGGAGAACACCGTTCTAGATCAGTACAGTCAGGTCATTTCGAATTGATACCCCCCTCCCCCCAAGCATGTTCGCTCTTTCTCTTCTCCCAATTAGCTCTGCTCTGTTTGCGTTGCTGTATAAACAATTTCATCTTACTGTAGGTTTTACAATTAATGCTAAAAAAATTGATTTATAAAAATGGAATTAATCTGCTACACGTAAAGTGAATTGAAGTCCATTAATAAAACATCTGTAATGAAAATAGCTTCGGTCAAAGCATTAATAATAAATAAACAGTCAATGTTCATAATAATGAGGTATAAGTCAAATAAAAATGGATAATATTAGCTATATAGCAAAATTCATAACTAAATGCAATAAAGTTATAACTTAAGTATATTTTATTACAATTTCAATAAAAATTTTGATAGTAACCTAATACATTGTTGCAATAGTTGTGAATTGCATACTATTAGTGGAAAATAGAGTAATTTAACAGTATGTATTACAGATGGTCGATACCTATAAAGTATCGCAATATCGATACTACGTACGATACCAAAAAGTCCGATACCAATACTTCGATACTTAAGGACCTTAAGTATCGCAATACCGACTGATACCGATACCGATAAAATGAATTCACACAAGAACGAATGTTTTTTTTTTTAATTTATTTCAAAGTTTTGCTTTTAATCAAGTCCCCATTCTTCCTTTGTTAAATATTTTAGAAACAACAATTCTGATAAGCGATTTTCTTCTTTTAGTCATAATTAGATCTGCCCGTGAAAATAAACGTTCACAGGTGTGACGTGCTAGTTAAAGGCTCGGTACATATGTCTGATGAGAGAATATAAGGGGGGGGGGGTGAGTGTGTGAAATTTTAGCATCGATGGAATATTTTATGGAAATATGTTGCGGTTAATTTACGTTCTGGTAATGGTTATTTGTCATTGTAGGCGTCTTCGTTTGTTGTAAAGTATACAAGTGCGTCGCGTTTTGTTTTCGTTGTTGAAAAGTTACTTGTTGCTATTGCGTGAGCGATCGTAATTAATTCTCTGTTGGAGCTGCCATTGTTGGAGGTTTTTCCAAGAAGATCACAGCAGCTTCCAGCGGAGGATTGTTGCGATTGCAATTCATAAGATTGATATACGTCATGTTGTTCTGCATATAGTTTGTATATATAAGTTTTTGTTTTTTTTTTGAAAAATTCGTCGTTGAGTATAGACGTACCCTTTTTATGCTCGAGTGTTCATCATCTCCGACGTTCGAATAAGCGAACATGTGGGAAGTATTACTCACTATTTTGTTTTAAGAGATGTTTCTTTTGTTTTATCAAGTTTCATTATGTCTTTTCTTTGCTGTGAGTATAAACCGAAAAATGAGGAGCCAGAAACTGTGGATGGACATCAAACAACAGAAGACAGAGAAACCACTAATCCACGTAACAAATTTATTCTGATGAATACGTATTTCGGCAGCCAAACTGCCTTCTTCAGCATCCAGGGGAAGCTATGATCAGAGAGACGAGCTGTTCTGAATCAAATCTGTGAGCATCAGAACAGCTTGTCTCTCTGATCATAGCTTCCCCTGGATGCTGAAGAAGGCAGTTTGGCTGCCGAAATACGTATTCATCAGAATAAATTCGTTATGTGGATTAGTGGTTTCTCTGTCTTCTGTTGTTTGCTGTGAGAATTTGGAAACGGACTTAGGATGCGTCATGCGAGCGAGATGAATACCTACGCGATGTCGATGGGAATCGAAGCGATGGTGCCGCCTAAGTAGCCCATTACAGAAATGAATTCGGATCAATACACAGAGTTGGTTAAGTTGCAGTAAGAAGATATATGGTGAGTGACCTTAACTTTACATTAAATCATCATGGGCAAGAAGCTAAACAAACACTAGAACGTATGCTTCCGCTGAGCGTGTTCCCGTATGCGGTCATTCCTCCCGCCGAGAGCAACTGTTTGAACGATCACGGTGACAACGCTACACCCACACGGTGTTTATTGTACCTCTCACAATAATAGCTTGTAAACTGACTATTATGCACGCGACTTGTAAAAGAATTAATTGAAAGAGTATAGAATGTAACTTTGATTTAATTGATCTTAGTTGGTAGTTATGCACCCCATTCGTGAAATGGTACTGGCCATTCGCTACAGGGCTTTCATTTGAGGGAGTTTTGATGTGTCAAGTTCACTGTATTGAGAGTGCTCAAGTTGAAGCAAAACTGCTGCATGCATCATCGGAACTCTTGGCTCGCCAGTGGCCGTCAAGTCAGGGTCTCTCGCGCCTGCCAAGAGGGGTCTCTGCACCCCCCCCCCTTTGTTGTGAAATCAAAGGAGTTGCGTTAAGCGTTCAAGCGTCGTGTCAGTAGGAATACTTATTCGGAGGTGCGGTGAAGTTTCTGACGGGGTGGCTAAGAGCCCACATGCTCCCTCACTAAATGACTAGTATAGGATTGTATGCTGGCCAATAGCCATGAGCAAACTCGAGTGCCAATTTGCTTTAGTCAAACTGTGCATGCCGCTCTGAATAGCGTATTGTCTTAGGAAAGTAGTTATACTAAGGGGCCCCTAGTAGACATGAATAGACTAAAATACTGTTTTATGTAAATTTGAAATGTAACTTGGTTCAGCATGGAAATTAAAGAGATTAATAACAAAAATATCGCAGTATCAAGGTGAACTTATTAATCGGTCCCGAACCCTTAGCCTCCCCTTACCCGACGCCATACCTCGTATGGGAGCTTGACATAAGTTATATCATTTGCGGGGGTGGGGGCGGCCACATAGGGCACTGATGAGGCACAAACAGTCAAGTACTTTAGTGCTAACCTTCAAACATTAGGATAAATGTCCTGATGCTGATTCAGTACTCAAGAGGACCTGTGAGCATGTCTGTATATTCACCATTTTCAATATCTGTAGTTAATTCCATCTACAAGACTGGACGTAATAGAGCAGCTGGAAGTAGAGGATGCTGACGCTGAGGTGATTTTGACGCATGCTGGTTAGGTGCTGCTGCTGTAACCCTTCCAAGTGCCGTTGTCGACCTCCTTCATCTTCACATGTTGATTTGCCCACCTCCATACTTTGAAAGTGCAAAGAATGGACTCTCGCTAAATGTTTCCTCTGGTTTGCTGAGTTTCCGCTGGTTTTAACATTTTTTTGCACATAATCCAACACTTAACATTTTTCTTACAAGGAATTGATTTGAAAAAACTTTGCACAGACATATTAGGATATTCAGTGCGCGGCCTTTTGTTCATCCGTTTCATGGTTTATACTGTTAAAAATATGATGGAACATTATTAAAGACTTGTTACTGTAACTGTTGCTGTGCAACAGAGATGTCTAATGATTAGTAATGATGCGGATTTATAATTAAAATTTACAATACATATTATATTTAAGACCGGGAAATAAAAAATAAGTTAAATAAATAATAAAAAATAACAATAAATAAATGAAGTAAAAAAAAAACAAAAAAAAAAAACTAACCTGAATGGAGAAGAACAGCAACCTTGATAATGACGAGATTCGAGTCCAAATGATTACCCTACTAATGAGAAGTAGTGATGAGTACTAATGAGACGGTTTGCAATGAGCCCTACGAACGAGAACTTCTTTGTATACAGAAACGGCAAGGGTAAGGCCGCATGGGATTGGTCAAAATTATAACGGGTTAAATGAAGCGACCAATGAGAAGGCATACACATGAAAAGACGTTTAATAACCTGAAAGCTTTCGGATTGGTTTAATAATGGAAACAAAAAACGCCGGAATTTATATCGAAGACCAGAAAAAAGCGTTGGATTAGTATCGGTATTGCGATAATATTGGTTTTGAAAGTATCACCCTAGTATCGATAGTATCAGTGATTGGTATCATTGGTGTAATAAAGCGGTTTTTTGTTTAGATTAATTAGTTCTTTTTAGTCAATGTTTCCATCCTCATTTATCAGTTCCAAACCTTCGACAATTTCACTTCCCCACTGCGTTACCCACCTTGGCTAGGTTGCGCATGTTAATGAAGGAGCGGGATTGTCGCAAATGGACTAATGTGATTGGATAAAATACAATGAAGGCATGACATAGTCACTGAGTAATTGAATCTGGGTACAATGACTGGATAAAGGTAAAAGTAATATAAATAGCATAAGTGTATGTTGATTGGATAAGAATACAGCGAATGAAAAGAAGAGATTGGGTACATTATACGAGGGTGAGTCAAATGAAAACTGCAAAATTAAATTAAAATTCCATTGTGTTGTAATTCTGCTAATCCATTAAAAATGAGTGTAGAAATATCCAGTAGGTGGCAGGAGAGTAGAGACAAGCAACATTGTCGCAACAGCAGTTTAAAGATGGCCGCCCCACTTCAAACATGCACCAAAGAAGTTTATGAATGGTGATGCATGTTTGTCACAGCGGCAAGTTTATGAATGGAGTGTGAAGTTCACAAATGGTGTGAAAGCAGATCGATGCCCCTTGCCCAGGTCAGGCACAGCGAGTTGTGATGTCAGAGAATATTGCAACAATTGAAGCCTTAGTGTTGGAAAATCGCTGAGTAACAATTAATGAAATTGCAGAATTGTTAGATATTAGTCATGGTTCAGCCCACCACATCATTTTAATAGGTTTCACATCTTCACTAAACAAAAATCGGATAAATGAACGCTCTTCTTCTTTGGTGCATGTTTGAAGTGGGGGGGGGCGGCCATCTTTAAACTGCTTCTGTGACGTAGTTTGCTTGTCTTTACTTTCCTGCTACTTACCGGATATTTCTACAACTCATTTTTAACAGATCTGCAGAATTACAACACTGTGGGGCAAAATTTGGAATGTTATTGTTTCCATGGCTACGTGGCACTTTTAGAGGACACACCTCCAAATTTGTGTCACTTGAGATTATGGGCATATGTAGATGTGATACAAACTGGTGGGAAATCCGACTCGAGCGAGTCCCTCACAAGTCCAGATTCTCGTAATGTAGACGTGATATGGCTCTTAGTCACTATAGCTTCTTTATTGTGTGGCCTAGATAATCAAACTGTATGGTCAATAAATACTCAGCTATCTTTTGTTTAACCTTTTCCCAGCGAGATTTTTTTTTGAGAAAATGATTCTTCTTACAGGGGGATAGAAAATATTTTTTTAAAAATTCAATAACTGATATACTACTTTAAAATTTTTAATTTGTGATCTTGAATATAATTGCTTTTGAATAGTAATTTTTTTGATCGATAAAAAGTAATGGTTTTTTTTTAAACAATACATTAAAATGTATAATAAAATTTTCTATTTGAAAAACTTGGTTTAAATCCTTTTTTAAAAAAATACAAATGTAATAATTTCGTATTTGAAAAAAGCCAAAATTTAGGGAGAAATCTTATCTAAATAAAGCAAAAAAAAATTTTTTAATATCTCTATTTGTTTTTTTTTAACGATTTTTTATATAACTGAATGTGGAATATTTTTACTTTTTTTTTTCAAATACCTACGTAATTTGTTGTTAATTGGGTCACACCTGCCTGACAATAGCCAGAAAATCACATAATAGGATTTTAATCTCTTTTTTTGATAAAGCATAGACCTGGCCTTATCTAACTTCCTCATATTCTGAGAAGTGATCAATCTCAAATGACGTCATCAAGAAACGATCCCTATAGCAATGGTGTTAATTTTTTTGAAATAACTTATGAATAAAATGTAATTTACGAAATGAAAAAATTTTAAACATAAATAAAAGGTATCATTTTAATATAATTCAATCATTAAATGGTTTAGTTGTGCCCTGGAAATTTTTAATAAATTCGTAATTTTAGATGTTGCTAAGTTTCTCCATACACAAGCTTTCTAAAATTTCGAATATTATTGATTATTAATAATTTTGGGGTATATAATTTATTTGCAGTTAATTATAAAGCTTTCAAGAATTAAACAAAAGCAGTTTGAAGTTTTTATCGATAATAGAAAATTTCTTATAAGCATTTTTTATAGTCATGATTTCAACCCCCCCCTCCTCCTTTGACAACACCTGGGGAAAATCATTTTTTAATTATATTTTCTCATTTAATTTTAAAATTTGAAGGGATATACTAGTAGTAATGTGCATCTGAAAAAAAATAAAAAAAAAATTAGCAATTTATCTGTAATAGAATTTCAGTTATATGCATTTAAATTTCGCAATGTGTTATATGGAATTGGCATAGCTTCAAGTGGCCTGATTCGGCCACCTCCGCTGGGAAAAGGTTAATATTTAAAGTTTACAATTATATTTCATGCCCCTAAAATTGCAATTGGATGCCCCTTTATTTCTTGTTTCCTTGAAGATTTCAGAAGATTATACAGTATTAGGATGCATTTAAGAAAACATTTATATCAAATGCTATAAGATTCGAGAGAGTCGTTTCACGTTTATGGTGATGATTGTTAAAATGTCGTAGTGTAGGTTTGGAATGCAGGAGGCTCATGAAATTTTACACATGAGTTAAGTAACAGTCAAACTTACCCTTTCATTCTTCATTTGCAAGTTTGCTGGCAAAATGCACTCAAAAAATTGAATCATTTCTGGGAGGGCAACGTCATAGCACTTTCTGATGCTGCTTATTCTTATTCCATAATAATAGAACAGTATGAGGGAAAAGGTTTCATTATTTACAGGAATGTCATAACAAAAGTTATCAAACACAGAAGACAAGTGGATCCAAACAATCAACAGTTGCAGTGCTGCTGAATGAAAAACCCACCCCCATTCTTCCCATACTAAGGCTAACATTCGAACAGTGAAGAGCTAATACTTAAGGAAAATCCGCCAACACAATGGGCCATTCCATGCAAGATTGAAACCTCTGTTGCATCGGTGAACCATATTATTTGTCAAGATTTGATATTAAAACTATCATAAGGCCGGAGTTCATGCTTTGTTGCCATGACATATTTCAGAGAGGCACACCAACAGCAGAAAACTGTATGAACACTGTTTGGCAGGTGACAAATGGAAGAACAGTTACCTTGAATGAGGCTTGTTTATCAAGAGATTGCAAGACACGGGTAATTTTTTATCAACAACAAGGTGACATAACTTGATCTGACAGAGTTAGTCAGTGCAAGAAAGTTTTCTGAAAGGATTCATGGCAGTTACTGGGTGCAGCAAAAATGGATATCCAGCCATCAAAAAAGTGGAATCTAAAGCAAAAATAAATGCTGCCTACTATCAGGAAAATGACTTGGAACACATAAATCATAATGTTATCCCATGGTAATAGGCCCCTAGGGCGAAGGATGTGTACAAGCATGTCAGGTCATAGCATCCAGCCACAGTGTTAAATCGACTGTTCAGAACTGTGCTGGAATGGAACCAGAGACTGGGATTAAGGTTATCCCATTCTGAGATGTCCCTGCCAAGTCACCCGATGCCTTTCCCATTGATTTTTGTTGATTTGGTCTCCTTAAAAGAGTTCTTCATGTAAGATGCCCAAGAACACCCTCGATTATGGAAAGCCCATCAAGAGGAATGGAACAAAATTCGCCTGTGGAAGCTAAGATGTCGAGCGATTGCTATAAGAAAGAGTCATCACACAGAGCACATCCAGTCGACCTACAATTAGTGTATTCTCATCACCATAAGCATGAAATAATATTAGTGTATTAATGAAACACTTTTGTATAAATTCTTCTCTATGATAAAATGCATGATGTGGTCATTTACTATCGAAAATCAAAAAAAATGGAATATTTACTTCTTGATGCCTGAACCACTGAAAAGTGATTAATTTTCAGTGAAATAAAGTAGCCTGTTTTTAATGAATGATTAATCAGTTAACTTTAATACAGTAAAAGAAAATTGTGAACAAATAATAAATTTGATTTTTACAAGTTATTTTTTAAATTACACAAAAATGGAATAATCATATACTTGTGACAAAAAAATGGAATATTGAAATATCTGTTACCAAAACATCTTGCTTGCAGTTTAAAGAAAAGCAAGTCTTTAGTATATCGTTTGGCCTCCACTTGGATATCTTTAGTATATCGTTTACCTCAAGAACCACTTGGGCATTGACAATACCAATCGGCCATACTCCTCTACGGTTATTTCACTTCATACATTTCTCTGTGTTTCTTGCAGGGTCTTCACATAATCTTTTCTTAAAGATATATTCCACATGTTTTCGATTGTTTTAAGTCTAGTGAATTTGCTGGCCACGGTAGAACACTGAGATTTTGTTGAAGTTCAAGCCATTGCGCAGTTATTCTTGCAGTGTGGGAAAGAGCTGAATTTTGTTGGAAAATGGTATTATCTCCAAAGTGATGCTCTATTGATGAAAGACGAAATCTGGACTTCTTGATAGGCCTTGGCATTAACAGTTCCTTTTTAAAAAAAGTGAGTTCTTGTAACTCCTCTAGCAGACATGCATCCTCAAACCATGAGACTCCCTGGGAATTTAACAGTTTTTTTAAATATCAATTCCCTAAATTCCTTATCTTTCTTCCTCCACACATGATAGGCTCGTTCTCCATAGACCACACAGAATTTGGATTCGTCAATGAACATGACATTATACCAGTCTTTCTCTGTCTACTTGACATGTTGTTTGCACTAAGTCATGAATTCTTTGAAGTGTTGTTCATTGGCTTACATAGACAGTTGCTTTCCATTCACAATGATATTGTTTTGATGACCAAAATGAATGATTTTCAAATAAGTGACGCAATATATGTTTTCAGTCTAATCTCCGACCATCAGGTTTCTTCCGCATTTGTATCTCAGAGTTTGTGTGCCGAAGCCTTTTTTGTGGTTCATTAGGATTTTGCAAACACTTGACTGCGCACATTTAACAATCTTCACAATTTCAATTTGTTTTTTGCCATCAGCAATTAACTGAACGTTATGTCGTCTTGTAGAAGATGATAGATCTCTTTCCTTCCATTGTAATGTAATAAACGATCTTATACAATGTAGAATCCTTTATTTATTCTTCACTATAAATTTTAACTTTAAAAGTTGAATAAATTTAATTTATTACTTTTTTTTTTTTTTAATAGACATTGGGGTTTTTTTTTTTTGTTTTTTTTTATGTGTGTGTGTATGTGTGTGTGTGTGTCATTTAAAGAATAACTCGTAAAAATCTAGTTTAATATTTGTTCATAATACGGTGTTAAAATTAGGTGATTCATCATTCATTAAAAAGTCAAAGGGCTGTCTGCTTTATTTGATTAGAAATTTAATCACCTTTCAGTGATTCAGGCATCAAGAATCCTTTTGATTTTTCCATATTCCATTCTCTGACTTTCAGTAGTACTCCATGAGAGACTTGATTTACTGTATATGAAAAAAATACTTTGAATTGATATATTGTTGCAAAATTTTAATTTTGTGAAATATTAATTATAATTAGTAGAATTTTAGACATTTAATAATAAATTTGGTATCTTTCAGTGGACGAAGAAAGTGAAAGCGGAAGTTCAGGCTTAGGTCGTGGAAATTCTATTCCATCATCACTTAGTGGAGATTGCACAACTGATGACATACCTCGTTTAAATAAAAAAAATAAAAAGAAAGGTTTATTCAAAGGGCTAGGATCTGTGTTTAAGTAAGTATTTTACTTTATTTCACTTAGTTTCATTATATTTGGTTATTACGTGTTTGAAAATATAGTCTGAGTGGCTACCTCCTTTATATCCACATAACAGTAGTGATTCCATCGTTCATGTATTTACATTAATTACTTTAGCCCAGATTTGACAAATGATATCCTAATTTATGAAGAATTTACAGTCTGTTTGATAATTTAGTGAACACCACGGTTTCAGTGTATATGAATGAAATGAAGAAGAAAAACTGAGGGGTAATGTATGTTATATAATCAATGGGCAGCAATAAAACGGGGGCAGCTATTATTCAAAGAAATATGGTATGTCTTGCACTGACAGGGTGTCTAGCAATAGGGGAAATTCTTGTACATGCATATTAGAAATAGATGCCCTCACAAATTAGATAATAATATTATTCCTCATGAACTATGGCATGGAAAACAGGGAATTGTCATGGAAATTTAAAATGTGTGGAAAATCATGGAATTTTTTTCTTAATACAAAAAATCAGGGAAATTCTTGTACCTTTGTAGATCTGCCATTTTCTTTCTTTCAGCTTTCTGAAAAAGTCTTTCTTTCTTTATATACTTTCAAATAACCAAAGTTTAAAAAGAGAGAGAGAAAGAGAGCATGAGTGAGAGAATCACATGACTGGTAAAATAACCTAAGCGAGTGCTATTACATTCGTTTATACTTAATAGAGTAAATAAATCAGGCTTTGCAAATTAAATTATTTTTTCACCGAGTTTTGTTTTAATAAACAAAAAAAGCATTTATTAAGTATATCCATGTCTACTATCACGAGGAATACACAAAAACAGAATCCAAAAAAGTGATACAGAAACAAAAGCATTTATCGCCTAATGCGTTTCTATGTTACATGATCTTTGGAGGCTACCCTGTTACAAACGAAGCCGGGAGACAGTGTCCCTTTTATAATACAGTGGTCGCCGCTTAATGTAGACACTATGGGATGAGGTCTATCTGTCTCTAATAACCGATTGTTTTTATTAACCGAAAAAAAACAGAAACATCAGTTTATACCAATGTTTTCATAACTTTTATTACATTTTCAATAATGAACTATATATAGATTAGATGTGTAGTAATTCATTACAGTATATACGTATTTTATTATATTTATTAACCAGATTACATTTATGATATGAAATCAGTGATTTTCAATTGCTTTGTGTTTTTTATAATTAGTTGATTAATAAAATTTTCATATTGGTATTGTAACTCAAAATCGGTTGACCAATATTGAACTCCACGTCTCAATACGTCGAGTGCATTTCTCATTTCTGAGTGTGTTGGTGGTGCTGCGATTTCAGAATCATCGATTTCTGTTTCTTCGTTCTGTTTTTCCGTTTCTGTCACAGTCTGACAAATTTCTTCATCTGTTAGCGGAGCTGCGATGCATACATTCTCGTCAATGGATATCCAATTCTCAAAATCAGATTGTGTCATATATATATCTGACGGAAAAATGGACGTTTCTGCTGTGTCGTCCGCATTATCACTAGAGTTCTCAGTAAATCCTGCATGTGCAAAACAGTTTTTGATTGTACTGGCTGACACATGGTTCCATGAAGCGACCAATAGGTGAATGGCATCCAACAGACTAACAGATTTAGCCAAATCATTAGCACGTGCTTCTTCTGATGTTTCTCTATCAATGCTTTCCAAAATCCGACATTTCATTTCCTTACGGTAATAAGCTTTTAGGGCTCGGATTATGCCTTGATCACAAGGCTGAAGTAGGGACGTCGTGTTGGCAGGTAAGAAAACGACTCTGATGTGCTTTAATATGCAATTCACAACATGTGCTGTGCAGTTGTCAATAAGAAGAACAATTTTATGATCCAGTATTTTATCCCATTTCAGTAGCCAGTCATTGAAGATTGAAGTCGTCATCCAGGCATTAGAATTAGCACAAATATTCCACTGGCAGTTTTTTCACGCCTTTGAAGCATCGAGGATAATTACTTTTGCCCATCACTAACATGCTTTTCTTCTCCCCAGACACACTGACACAACATAAAATTGTGAGGCGTTCTTTTGATACTTTGCAGCCTTTTGCCGTATCTTCTTTGAACATGTACGTGTGTTCGGGCAAGGCACGGTAATACAGCCCGGTCTCATCCGCATTGTAAACATCATTTTCAGGATATTCCGAGATAATCTTTGGCCATTCGTTCTTTATCCAGTGTTCAGCTGCAGAATTGTTTGCGTCTTTCTGTTCACCATAAATTCGTTTGTACGTGATGTTTTCACGTTTCTTCCAGCGATGGAACCATCCCTCCGTGGCAGCAAAGTCGTTTTTCCCCATTTTTTTTGCAAGTTCTTCTGCTTTCTGTCTCATCAGAGGTCCGTCAACTCGAGCGTCGCGCTCACAAACACTAGTAAACCATAGCTTCAATGCTGATTCTACCTCTCTGTCTTTTCCCGAACGATTCCTCTTTCCGTTTGGATTTTCATCATTCAGTTGTACAGCCTTCTCAATCCTTTCCCTATTTTTTACGATTTGCCACAAAGTTGAATGCGATACGTGTAATTGCACAGCTGCGTTTCGAAGGCTCATTTTAGGCAGTTTATCATAGCGTTGTAAAATATCAATTTTTTCCTGAAGACTTAAATCCTTTCGCTTATTCTTTTCCATTTTTACTGTACAGTACAGTAATGTACATGCACTTGTACTCTAATAAAGTTCGCTTGCACGCCTGTACAGAACAGCACAATTCCAGGAAAAATAAGAATTAACAATCACTTACTGTATTTCGATCCTATTTGTCTGAGAGGTTCGTCAACTCGAGCATAGCTTAAAGCTTCCGCCTTAGGGTTAGCCTATTCATATTGGCGCGGCAAGCATCGTGCGCCAAGTTTTAGATTATAGAGGCTATAGCGCATGTGCAGTTTCTTTACCTCCGTGAACATAGAGAAGCTTTGCCGCAAAGCACTGAAAAATGTTCAACTTTTGCCAATGGACGGACGACCTTCATCCAATCACAGTCGAGCATCAGAGCATGTGAGCAAAAAGGAAAATGGCCGACGATAAAATTGCCACTGCTGGCCAATACTGTACGTATTTTATTAAAAACATGTTTGTATTAACCGAACTGCTGTATACATTAAACGAAATTTTTTGCATGTAATATTATACAATCGTTCGGGTCTTTAAAAAAATGGTCACACAAACCGATTGTTTGTATTAACCGTGTATACATTAAGCGGCGACCACTGTAATAGGAATTGCAGACCAAGTAGAATGCTCTTATCAAGCGTCGACCTAATGGGAAGCTCTTCTACACTTCCGGTCTTCTTCTAACCCAATCAGATAGTCAATCATGCTGTCTCTCTTGAAGATTGCTGATCCAGCTTTTTTTCTCATTCCTCTCTCTCATAACATCCTTGAATATAGCATTAACTGGATTAATCTTGCCATCTTGAATACTATGGCCATCTCACACCTCCAGGCCTCCTTGGTGATCAGGTAGGTCAACCCCCCTCTTGAAACCATGACGTATTGCAGCATTCTTGTGTGTCATCAATCCAAGCCTAAGGACTTTGCCACGTACAAATATAGCAGATGAAATGTCATCAGAAATTCAAACCAGTTCCAGAGACACGGAATTGGTGTGGCGTTCCGAACACGTAATAACGCCAGGTGGATTTTGAATCCAGCTAGGAAGGACAACGAGCAGGGCGTATACCAATGCACAGGTGTGTACAGATTGCCGTGCCCGGATTGTGAGGCTGTCTATGTGTACACATGTTCCACTATCACTAAGATTGTGTACACTATGCGTATGTGACTGGTGTCAGTGTTTGTGTTGTTTCGTTTGTTTTGTGGAGGTTGATTGTGCTTTAGGGAGTGATTTGTATTTTTGTTGATTCTTTCTTGTTTAGTATTTTTGTTTGAAAAGTCGTTGGTGCGTTTGATTGTGGACAAAGGTTGTTTATAGTTATTGGTGTTATTTTGAGTCGGGTAAAAGGTTTGTGTTACGTTTATTTTGACTAGAGTGTAAGGGTTGAAATCTATAGAGATGGGTGTTTCGTTATTAAGAAATAATTTGTTTTATCGTAGATAATATTTTTTTTTATTACCCTGATTGTTGCTGGTGTTAACTTTAAGTTTATCCCAGGGAGGCTGCAGCAATTGCTTGCTTAATCTTTTAAAAAAAAAACATTGATGTGGCAGCTTTTCTGGGTATGGGAGACAGTAACATAGCAGTGGCGTAGAACATTTTTTAACGAGAGCGTTCATTGTTGTGTATAGCAGAGAAGTTCTGGGTTCGAGATCGCTCACCCCCCCCCCCCCACCTCCCCTCCGTAAGCAGCAATGTTTTGATGACTTTTCTGATTTAAAAATATAATATGTGTGGTCTATACGGAAAAAACAGGTTGCTTAGAAAAATCGAGCTTTACAATAACTGTAAATAGAGATTTAAGAACCTGTCTCGCAGAATGGAAGATTCACAAATTTGCGATGCACTTTTGTTTGACGCTGTAGAATGGAACCCCGCAGCTACATTGCTTTGATTATAGTAGCCATTCTTCTAAGATAAGAAAACAACTGTAGCAATGCGGTGAGATCGTTTTTTTTTTTTAATTATTTCATCGGATAATAGTGATCGCGATGATTACTTCTAATTAACCTGTGATTAGAGCGGAAAGAAATAGAGCAGTCACGTTCGCTGAAAATTGCCATCGGGACTGGTTTCACTAAAACGAGGTTGGGAGATAGATGTTGATAATTGCGTCATATGGACACGTTTTCGCAGCTAAAATTAAACTCTTTTTAGATTGTGTTGAAGGATGGTCACACCATTAGACGAAGAATGTATGACTCTTAAGGTTATGCCTATACGGGCAGTCAGTTTTAAAACCATATGTTCGTGGTTGAATTAGTGGATGGTTAATGTTTATACCCTCATCAGAAGAAACGTTTACTGATCAGCATTTTGGATTCAACTTTTGATATCACAAGCACCTGCAATCGTGCTGAATGCATTAACCTTCATGAAAAGATTCTGGAGCTGCAAAGGATAATTAATTTGAAAAAAAAAAGCAACATTGAAAGCCTCTCTTGAATCTGCTTGAGGAAATGTCCAAGGATTACTAAATGAGGACCAAGAACGTGTAATAAGGGGGCTTTCCATGCGTGGCAAACGATGGACTGCTACCACAATGAAAACTGCTTTTAAATTACGTTTGTCTTGTGGGCCTACAGGTTATAAAATGGTGATTATCAAACAGGCAGACGTTGGGACGGACAAAATTCCCTGTGCGAATGTACAGGGTGATTCAGTCAATTTCTGACCATTTCAGTACTATGATTTATTGACCCATTAATGTTTACAAACTTACCATTTCAGTATGATATTTTAGGCAGTTCGGAGTTTTTATTCCCATGGAAAAGTCTTGATGATATGCTCAATGTGGCCACCACAAACGTTTTGAACTGCTCGCAGTGAAGTTGTTCATAACTCTATCCAGGATTTCTGCATCCACAAGGGTGCAGCAGTCGATGATGCTTTGTCGCAGCTGGACTGGGGTTCTTGGTGCTGTAATGAACACACTGTCTTTATGGAACCCCCAGAGATAAAAATCACATGGGTTTAGGTCAGGACTCGTAGGGGGCCAAAGAAAGCCACCCCAAATCGATCTGGAAACCTGTTTGAAATGACACGATTTCCGAATTTCTGATTGAGAAAGTCTAGCACTTCATCCTGTTGAAACCATTGATGTCGAAGCGGTATACACCTTCTTCGCAGCTCGGGGATGAAGAAAGTTTCCAACATGTTACGGTAAGCCTGTGACGTTACGGTGCCTTCAAAAGAAAACGGACCAATGATGCCTCTTTTGGAAATCGCGCACCAAGCCATAACCTTTCGTGGATGACGAGGTGACTTATGGATCTCATGAGGGTGCTGGGAACCCCAAAAACGAACATTGTGTTTATTAACGTCACCTGACAGATGGAAGAAGGCCTCATCTGACACCCACAAGTTGTCCACAATGTCCTGATTAGCTTCCATTTCTGCTCCAAACTCCAACGCAAATTGTTGTCGCTTCTGTCTTCCAGTGTCTGTTAACTCCTGATAAACATGGATCTTATACGGGAACAGGTGTAAATCCTTTTTCAAAATTCGCCACGCCGTGGTATACGACAGCCCATCTTCGATGGATAGGTGGCGAACAGATTTTTTGGTAGGGGAATCGACCAACCTTGTGGGAACATTTTCGACAACTTCGGCCGTTCTAACACGAGCCTCGCTCCCGCCTTTTTTCTTGCCTTTAACACTTACAGGGCACGAAATTTCTTGACAAAATCCATGATTGCTTGCCTGCCTGATGCGTCTCGACACTTATGCTCTTTCCGGAACTTTCTTTGCACGGTTACAGGTGGTTTTATCTCGAAATACCATTCGACAACCTTGCATTTCTGCTCTGTTGATAAAGCAGGTGCCATTTTTCGACAGTACGATTTTCATGCAGTGCTGTTGCAACAATACAAACTCCAACTATTTAGAAATTCGATATGGCGCTCATATTCTTTCAATTGTTTATCCCTAATGCACGTCATTCGAGTGAAATGGTCAGAAATTGGCTGAATGACCCTGTAGTTAGCAGGGTCATTAAAGGACCATTTGGTATGGGTAGTGACGATGGTGATAGGAGCCCATTGTCAAGGTCGTCATTATCCCCGAGGGGTCATGAAATAGTCCCACCAGAGAATGCTGGTGAGGGAAGTGGGGGAGTGATGCATCGTGGCCCAGTGTTAAGGGCAGAACACGACAATCCTCGCCCTACTGATAGGTATCATTTAAGGCGACATCCCAAAGTTGACTACCGAGCACTTAATATGGGGAGGAATATGGGAAATTCAGGCACGAGGCTGGTCTCTCAGCGGAAGAGAGAAATGGTCCATAAAAGCACGGAAGATGGTGGAGGTAGGCATCATGTAATGTGGCATAAATTTCCTTTTGATAGTGAATATGAGTCGTAATTGTGTATGTTACCGGAATGAGTGTGTGTGTGTGTGTGTGTGTGTGTGTGTGTGTGTGTGTGTGTGTG
>JAHWFO010061346.1:2099328-2110057 GCA_023313115.1 Rhysida immarginata
GTGTGTGTGTGTGTGTGTGTGTGTGTGTGTGTGTGTGTGTGTGTGTGTGTGTATGCTTCAGGAGTGAAAGAACTTAGTTCTTTTAGTCCTGAGGAGGGGCTTATGTGACTGTTGTCAGTGTTTGTGTTGTTTCGTTTGTTTTGTGGAGGTTGATTGTGCTTTGGGGAGTGATTTGTATATATATATTTCTTTCTTGTTTAGTATTTTTGTTTGAAAAGTCGTTGGTGCGTTTGATTGTGGACAAAGGTTGTTTGTAGTTATTGGTGTTATTTGGAGTCGGTAAAAGGTTTGTGTTACGTGTTTATTTTGACTAGAGTGTAAGGGTTGAAATCTATAGAGATGGGTGTTTCGTTATTAAGAAATAATTTGTTTTATCGTAGATAGTATTTTTTTTTATTACCCTGATTGTTGCTGGTGTTAACTTTAAGTTTATTCCAGGGAAGCTGCAGCAATTGCTTGCTTAATCTTTTAAAAATAAACATTGATGTGGCAGCTTTCCTGGGTATGGGATACAGTAACAGAGCAGTGGCGTAGAAGTCATTGTTTAGCGAGAGCATTCGTTGTTATGTTTAGCAGAGAAGTTCTGGGTTCGAGATTGCCCCCCCCCTCCCCTTTCCCCGTAAGCAGCGATGTTTTGATGACTTTTCTGATTTAAAAATATAAAATGTGTAGTCTATACGGGAAAAACAGGTTGCTTAGAAAAATCGAGCTTTACAATAACTGTAAATAAAGATTTAAGAACCTGTCTCGCAGAATGGAAGTTTCACGAGTTTGCGATGCACTTTTGTTTGACGCTGTAGAATGGAACCCCAAAACAACTGTTGCAATGCGGTGAGATCTTTTTTTTTTTAATTATTTCATCGGATAATAGTGATCGCGATGATTACTTCTAATATAATCTGTGATTAGAGCGGAAAGAAATAGAGCAGTCACGTTCGCTGAAAATTGCCATCGGGACTGGTTTCACTAAAACGAGGTTGGGAGATAGATGTTGTTAATTGTGTCAAACGGACACGTTTTCGCAACTAAAATTAAACTCTTTTAGATTGTGTTGAAGGATGGTCACACCACTAGACGAAGAATGTATGACCCTTAAGGTTATGCCTATACGGGCAGTCAGTTTTAAAACCATATGTTCGTGGTTGTAATTAGTGGATGGTTAATGTTTATACCCTCATCAGAAGAAACGTTTACTGATCAGCATTTTGGATTCAACTTTTGATATCACAAGCACCTGCAATCGTGCTGAATGTATTAACCTTCATGAAAAGATTCTGGAGCTGCAAAGGATAATTAATTTGAAAAAAAAAAAAAAATAGCAACATTGAAAGCATCTCTTGAATCTGCTTGAGGAACTGTCCAAGGATTGGTAAATGAGGACCAAGAACGTGTAATACCGTATTTTCGCGAATATACCCCGCGGGTTATACACTTTTTTACATCTGCGGAAGGGCGATGCGGGGTATCTAGGGGTGCGGGGTTTCCAAATTATTTTTTACATTAATGATGTGCGAGATGGAAACCATGAACAAGTTGAACTAGAAGTGGTAATAATGCAATCTAGAAACTGTTTCAATAGAATGATTCAAATGAGTGAACTGCTATCTTCCGACAATCGACAATCGAACAGTGAAGTGTACATTCGTTAGGATGGGACGAAAGCAGCGCTTTCACAAAGCTCATCCAACCAGAATAAACTCCAAAGGAAATACACTGAGGTAGTCAAGAAGCCTAACCAACCCAAGCGGTCATCCATATTATACAAAAAAGAAAATAAGATTGACGATTGTCAGAAACAAAAAAAAAAAAAAGAAATAAAAAAATACAAGGAGAAATAAGATTATCACATCTTCCAGTAGTCTGGGAAAGAGACATTGCTAATATCTTCAAAATTGATGTCAAGAACGTGCCTCGGTTTACGATACTTCGTATACCAGTTCATATTCATTGAGTTCTCCAGTATCCCTTTCACAAGCTTATTGTCGTGAGTGTTCATCTTCTGTATCATAATCAAAAGGAGATCCTGTATAAACTTACCGATATGGGCCATGTTTAAATCGAGGTGGATGGATTGGTTTTTCACCGTCCTTCTGTCCAGCTGGGCAATGGTCCTCAGGGTAACATTCTGGAATGACTGTAGTTCACTCCATCTGCTTTTACAGATAGTCGCCCACGCAGGCATGCCATAGAGGAGTATGGTCCGGATAATCGATTTGTACAGAAGCAGCTTGTTGTCAATGCTGAGGGCGCTGTTGCGACCCATAAGAGCTATGATACTGTACTTAGCCCTCTTCGCTTTGTTCAGAGCATAGGACATATGCTGGTTCCATGAGAGTCTTGAGTCAATGATAACTCCCAGGTACTTGTAGTTGTCCACCCAGTCCAGTTTCTTATTAAACAGAACAAGAGAATCTGGGGGATGCTTGAGCTTCCTATTGAGGTACAAAGCCTTGCACTTTCCGACGTTAAGGTTCAACTTCCAGCAGCTAAACCAGTCTTCGAACTGCTTCAAGGCGCACTGCAGCCGAGTGATAACGTGAGCCGGCTGGTGTGCCCATGTCATAATGGCAGTGTCATCCGCATAAAAATACAGATTACAATTATCGGGTTTTGGGAAATCATGTACAAAGTAATTAAATAGCATAGGCCCGAGGACAGAACCCTGAGGGACACCGGCCTTTACAACACGGGGTGTGGAAAGATTTTCTCCAACCTTGGCTTGATAGGATCTGCCGTCAAGAAAAGATTTCACCATCAAGATCAAATCGGCAGGGAACCCGTCTCTGATCATTTTGTAGACAAGGCCCTCATGCCACACTTGGTCAAAAGCTTTACTGACATCGAGAAATACCACCCCACAGTACCTGGATAGGTTCAGGGGGGGTGCTCAGATCTTCAACGAGCCTCCATATCTGCATCGGACAAGAGTGGGCAGCACGAAAGCCAAACTGCTCTTCCCGTAAAAGGTCATTTGCTAGACAGTGATCTTGGAATCTGACAAGGATCGTTCTCTCCAACACCTTGGACATCGAGGGTAGCAAGCTAATAGGTCGGTAGCTCGCGGGAATTGCAGGATTTTGCCCCTGCTTAGGGATACTCAACACAATAGATTTCTTCCAAGCCACAGGGAAGTAAGAAAATTTCCAGCAGTCGCTAATGATATTGGTGAGAAATTCAATAAAGTTCTTTGGGAAATTCATAAGGGCGTTATTACTCACCTTGTCTTTTCCTGGAGCCTTCTTCTTTTTCAGTTTATTTATGATGTTGGCGATCTCACCAGCCTCGATGTTGTACTTCGTAAAATGCTTCGGGACTTCATCAAAGTTGAAAATACCTTCTTCCACACGCTTAGACATGATTTGGCTCTCGGGCTTATCGTTGGTAGGAGTAACAAACTGCATTTCTAGTGAATCTGCAATGACTTCGGCCTTGTTCTGATCAGTTTGTACATAGTTACCTTGTGGTGTACGGAGTGGAGGAAGCATAACATTCCTCTTCTTCTGTAAAGCTCTAACCATACTCCAAATGGAATTGTCGCGAGCCGACAAGCTTTTGAGTTTTTCATTCCATCTAGCGTCGCGAAGCTCTTTTATCTCCTCTTGAACTCTTCGCACTAACCTGTTGTACTTGGTTTTGAGCCAAGTTTCACGATAGCGTTGCCAAAGTCTACGGGTCCTGTTTCTTTCAGCAATTAGGCGTTGGATTCCAGGAGAGAGTTGGATTCGATGAGAAGGTTTATTCTCTGATGGATACTTACTGACTTCTATGGCACTGTTAATACATCTGGTGATGTCATCAACAAGTTGATCGATGTCCTCTGTACAGTAAGCAACGTCGGGATGGTAGCCATAGTCCTTAAGAATATCTTTGTAGAGCTTCCAGTTTTGATGATGTACGAGTTCCTCTCGGAAATTTATGTCAACATTGTCAAAGTTCAACGCCACAGGCTTGTGGTCAGAAGAAAGGTCATCAATCGTGAAGATATTGTACGGTTTGAAGAAACCCTTCATGAGCGAGATGTCCAAAACGTCACTACTAGGGGAGTGGTCGCAGTAGTAGGTGTCCTCCACAGGTCCAGCAGCGATGATATCATCTCCTCCTTGTATGTACCTATAGAGAATCATGCCGTTGTAATTCTGCGTTCTGGAGTTCCAGCTTGGATGCTTGGCATTTAGGTCACCAGCCAGGACGACTGGAGTGTCACCACTGAAGAGTTCATCAAGCTCGCAAATGTCAAGATAATGTTTAGGTGAATTATAGAGCGCTACGAACTTCACTTCACCACAGGAGACGTCATTGATAATGATCGAGGCTGATTCCATACCTGCATAAGACTTGGATACTGATTCTTGGTGTTGAATTCCCTTCTTAATGATGATCGCAGCGCCCCCAGACGCACATCTTGCACCATTTGAAGCCATTCGATCCTTACGGTACACACAATAGCCAGGTAGCTTGAAGTCTTGGCTTGGTTTGAGGTGAGTTTCACAGAGGAAAGCCACGTCAATTTCGTGATTTATCAGAAAGTTGTGAAACTCGATACGCTTTCGGGGAATGCCCCTAGCGTTCCATATTACGCACCGAAGTTCACCTTTGTTGATTACAGTATAACGTTGTGCAGCCATACTAAAATTAGTTGGTCGTAAGGAGCCCACTCAACTGTGGGTAACTTTTGCCTAGATTAGAAAACAGATTAAAGATACGTCCTAATTGCTTATACATACCTGGTAGGTCGTTGATGTTGAGGCCTTTATCTTCCGGCGTAGACACAGCGGCACCATAGGATTTGCCTGCTGTCACTTTAGAACTAGACATCCTTTGAACCTGAGGGTACTTTGGACATTTCGTGTAGCTTGATGTGTGCTGTCCACCACATCTGATGCACTTTGGGGGGTCTTGTCCTTTGATCTTGGTGCAATCTCTTGACTGGTGCCCCTCAGCACATTTATTACAACGAGGATCTTCCGTGCAGCCCATGGATACGTGTCTGAAGCGCAGGCAGTTGTAACACTGTAGTGGCTTCTTGTTCCCTCGAAAGGCCTCCACTGAAACTGCCAGCGGCCCAATACGTGTTACGTTTTTCAATGATTGGTTGTGTTCGGTGTTCGGGAGTAGAACCAAAACCATTGGCATATCAATGGATCCTTTGGCTTTCCTCAATCGAATAACTTTTTCCGGGAAATAGTTGGTTCTTTTTAGGTCTTCTTGGAAGTCATCGAGGTCATACGTAACATCCACATTACGAATTACGTATTTCAAGACCTTCTCCGACTTCAGTTGATGATGCTGAATTTTTAAAATATTATTCATTTCTGCCAGTCGAAGATGTAAAGCTTGGAGCTGATTATCTTTTGCAAAATGTGCCTGACTTTGCAGGACTCCAGGATTTGCTGGACTACTTCACTGGAACTTACGTGCAAGGTTATCGCCGGACCCAGCCTCCACCTCAGCCCAACGGCACAATTTCCCAGGTGACGATCAGATCTGTTCCGCCTATGTTTCCGCCGGAGCTGTGGAATGTCCACCAAGCCACTCTCGGCGACGAGGATCGTACTAATAATTTTTGCGAGGGTTGGCATGCTTCTTTCTATAATTTGGTGGGGCATGCACATCCAACCATTTGGAAGGCGATCGAAAGTATAAGGAAAGATCAGAGTTTAGTCGAAGCTTCCTTCTTGAATGCATCTCGCGGGCAACCTCCGCAAAAGCGGATTAGACGTGCCACGCAAGATCATCAGCGGCGGCTTAAGACCCTATGCATGGACTATGTGGCCGGTCAGAAGACACTGCCAGAATTTTTAATCGGTATAGGCCATGCTATCCGATTAATTTGAAAGTCTTGTTGTTATGTTATTGTTGAAAGTTTTATTGAAGATCATCACCATCATATTTATGTTATTGTTTACCTTGAATAAATATTTAATTTCCTGTATGTGATCAGTTTGTCGTATTTCTTTTATTATTAGTTATTATTCACATAGTATTTATGTTATTATTTATTTTTTACACTCTAGTAATTTGTTGGATTCGTCAATAAATAGATAAATTCAACGTTGTATAGATGAATTGAAACTCCTACACCATCATATTTATTGAATTACAATTTTATTTATCTATTTATTTTAATTTAAAATAAAGATTTTTACAGAGCTTCATTTATTTTGTAAAACTGTATGCAGGGTGTCCAGCGATCCGGGAAGTACGGGAATTCTTCGGTACCGGGAAATATTCGGGAATTATACGGGAAAAATTCAAAAAATCCGGGAAATTAAAAAAAAAATTTGTGCTGGCCTCCCATTGGTGCTTTATTTGTATGTCTGGGATATATATAAACGTGTTGATCATAACAATTTCAGTTCGTTGGAAACTTCATTGGAAGACTTCATAATTGTAAGTAGACTTTTTCATAATCACAGTTCTTTATGAAGAACTCTCATTGATGTTGAAAAACAACATGGACCGAATTATAAAGAAAGAGATCATCCTTAACAACATAGATCTTCGTAAAATTGATGTCACCAAAAAAGAAAACCAAGTGACTGTGGGAGAGGTTAATGTTGAGTTTGCAACCCGAAAAGCCATTGGCAAGGCTTTGAAGCAAAAGGGAGCAAAAGAAGGCGATGTGTTAATATTTCTAGATAGTTGCAAAAAGTATTTTTTAAAGTTTATAACCAAAATTCTTGAAAGATCACCTTTAAGTTACCCATTAACGAAAGCTCTAGAATGCTTGAATCCAGAAAGACTAGGATCAATTGGCAGTTACAACCATCTATCCTCAGTGCTCACAATTCTGGTTGAAAACAACCAAATACCTGGGTGGAAGGCAGACTCTGTTGAACGTGAATACAAGGAATTATGTTCTAGTAGTGAATTTCAGAATGCAGTGAAACAATATTCTCAAGAACAAAGAATCGATCATTTTTGGGTGAGCGTTCTCACTGATAAACCTAACTTAAAAGAGCTGAAGGAGTTTGTTCAAATGCTGTTAATTATATCTCATGGAAATGCCAGTGTGGAGAGAGGTTTTTCAGTCAACAAAGGATGTTTGTTGGAGAATCAAAAGGAGAGTTCTTTAATAGCACAAAGAATCATCTACGATCATACCAAATCTGTTGGAGGAATTGGAAAAGTAATTGTAGACAAACCCATGATACATGCAGTTAGGAATGCTCACGCAATATACAAGGAAGCACTCGAAGAAGAAAAACGGGCGAATGCTGAAAAGCAAAAACAAGTGAAAAGGAAGAGAGAGAACGAAGCAAAGGTAAAACAGTTACAGGCAAAGAAACGCAAACTCATTGACGAAACGGCGAGAGAAGTTACAGCAATTGATGAAGCGATGACAGAACTTCGTCAAAATTAATATATGACTAAAAGTTTTAATTTGTATAGATAAAGACCCTTAATAAAGTTTGTTATTTACATAATTGTGTGAAGAATATTTAATAAATAATCACATTAAGTTTATTTTAAATTATTTAAAATATACGTGAAATTTTTGAGAAAGTACGGGAAATATACGGGAATTTTTTTTTGAATAACTCGCTGGACACCCTGTGTATGCCATATTTTACAATTTTATAATAGGGTGTCATAATATTTCTTTGTGAAAATTTTTTATAAAGATCGGTCGATGTTGATTCCTATTAATTCAACTTTTTGGTGGATTTTCGAGCTTGATCTAGCGATGTTTCCATGCGAGCATCGGACGGGACCCGGGATGAATCCTTTATCACCACGCCGTCCACAATCTTAATTCTTTATTATCTAATATTATCTTCGGCTTCGTTTATCCTGATGCATTAATTATGGTTCCGATTGAATTGAAAGTCCTACACCATCAAATTTATGTTATTGTTTACCTTGAATAAATATTTAATTTTGTCGTATTTCTTTTATTATTAGTTATTATTCACACAAGTATTTAAGTTATTATTTAATTTTTACACTCTAGCATTATTTTAGTTTTATTTTCCGTATGTGAATAGTTAGTTGTTTTCCTTTTATAGTTATTCATTACAAGAATTTCTCTGAACAAGAACGATACTGAAGCAGTTAGGTGTGGTAAATGTCCGGTGTGGTAAATGGCCGGTGTGGTAAATATCCGGTGTGGCAATTGTCCGGTGGTAAATGTCCGGTGTGGTTAATTTCCGGTGTGGTAAATGTCCGGTGTGGCAATTGTCCGGTGGTAAATGTCCGGTGTGGTTAATTTCCGGTGTGGTAAATGTCCGGTTCCCATCACAGTATATAACGTGCTGTATAGTGAATGTATATTGTATATAGAATCATGCCATAATGAATTGGAATTTTTAAGGTGTTAATTTTAAGCCTGGATTTCTTTCCTATTTCATCAATAATTTAAACATCTGTGGTTTGGCATATAAAAATCCTCATAGACCATTCTTTATTTACTCTGTTATGAAACTTTTGTTTAAAGCTTAATGTTAAAGCTTTAAAATCCTTTTTATTATTTACTTGAAAACGTTTGCTTTTTTTTATATTGTTTTTGCCAACAATTTTTTACTACAGAATTGTATATTTGATACAAAAAACTTTGTCGAAAATGTCGAACTTTTGTATTTATAAAATACAGTATTTTTAATGTTAAAACTAATTTTATTTCTGAATGCAGTATACAATTTGTCTTTTATTTAAAATAAATTTTAAAATATCTTTGATCCTTAAATACCTTTAATTTATATGGTATTTACTTTATGAAGTTGTATCTTTACATTTTGTTGTAATTAAAATATCCTGAAGAAAAATCATAAATCATGAAGGTACCTTTACCTATCATGACTGCGTTTCTATTGGTTAATATTTCCTGCCTTCTAATAACAACCAATCACAGCCCTTCTGGCGCTCATAGTTTACATATATAAAGAGATGCTAGTTTGCTTTCATTTATCAGTTGCTTATTTCAATCTGCTGGATCCATCTGCTAACTTTTGTGTTGAATTTCCTGCTCGATTTTTCTTTTCCTGCAAAATAAACTCTTCTTCCACTCCTCATTTTTTATGTTTTGGAACATTTTATACTGCCAATACAATTTTTATGAATTTTAATTGAATTTAATGGTTGAAATAATTAATTATACTTCTTAATTTTCTGATTTAACTGTAATATTACTTCGAAGTTCTTTCAGCTTTGCACCCCTGTATACCCCGCGGGGTATACAGGGGTGCGGGGTTTCCTAAATATTTTTTACATAAACGTGGAATTTCGCGGGGTATCTAGGGGTGCGGGGTATACAGGGGTGCGGGGTATATTCGCGAAAATACGGTAAAGGGGTTTTCCATGCGTGGCAAACGATGGACTGCTATCACAATGAAAACTGCTTTTAAAATACGTTTGTCTTGTGGGCCTACAGGTTATCAAAAGGTGAAAGAAACTGGGCTACCATTGCCTTCTGAACGGACACTTCGGGGACGAATTGAGCATTTTAACTTTAAATCAGGCCTACTGGAAGAGTCGTTTAGCTCTTTGAAGATAAAGGTTAACCTTTTATCAAAAGAAGAAAAGTGTGCCGTTTTAATGTTAGACGAGATGGCTATCATTCCAGGACTAGAAACTGTTATTGGTCATGCTACAATTCGCCACAATCAGCAAATTAGGGCATAGATGTAGCAACACATGCTTTGGTGTTTATGATTGGTGGACTGTCTTCTCGATGGAAACAAGTTGTTGGATATCATCTGACGGTATCAGGTCAGTTCGTCGAGGGTCAATTCGCCGAGCGTCAGTTCGTCGGCGTCAATTCGTCGAGCGTCATTTCGTTGAGAGTTGGTCCCGCGATTAGTTCGTCGGAGGTCAATTCGTTGAGAGTGTCAGTTGGTCGGGCGGTCAATTTGTCGGAGGTCAATTCGTCGACCGTGTCAGTTGGTCAGGCGGTCAATTTGTCGAAGACAAATTCGTTGGGTGTTTCAGTTGGTCGAGATAATAAATAAATGGTCGAAAAAACTTTCATAAAATTCATTAACGAAAAAAATTTTTGTTACTAATTTATTTACTTGAAAGGTAAACCATAAATACCGTTACTGTTAAAACTCCGTATCTATATACAGCTTTTGTAAGCAATGTGATATAGTAGCCACAATAAATCTAATCTTGTTGACGACATATGCCCCAAACTATTTATACCGCTTCAGTATCTTTCATTTTCAGAATGAAATTAATAACTGTATAAAATTAATTATCGGACAAATTGAGCACATACAGGAAATTATCTTTTTATTAAGTAAAAATTAAATAATAACATAAATAATAAGCTTGCCGAAACATTTAATATCCTGTGGTCGATTTCCTCAGTTTAACACAAAATTTCACGTCACCTGTTCGCAGACTGGCATATG
Source organism: Rhysida immarginata (assembly GCA_023313115.1). NCBI lineage: Eukaryota > Metazoa > Arthropoda > Chilopoda > Scolopendromorpha > Scolopendridae > Rhysida > Rhysida immarginata. The sequence continues at coordinate 2,109,681 of JAHWFO010061346.1, forward strand.
CACATATTCATAACAACATAATAAATAAATGGTCGAAAAAAACCTTTTAAGAACATTTATTAACGAAAATCAACAAATGGCGTTACTGTTAAAATGTGTATTTAAATACAGCTTTTGCATGTAATAATCAACAAACGATAATCTGATAATAAGGGAAATAATACGAAAGGAAATTGACCGCCCGACCAACTGACACTCTCAACGAAATGACGCTTGACCAACTGACACTCTCAATGAAATGACGCTCGACGAATTGACGCCGATGAACTGACGCTCGACGAATTGACGCCGATGAACTGACGCTCGACGAATTGACCCTCGACGAACTGACCTGATACCGCTAGTTTATATATATTTCTCAAATTGACTGAATACAA
>JAHWFO010061346.1:2118997-2178108 GCA_023313115.1 Rhysida immarginata
CCCCCCCCCCCCCCCCCCCCCCCCCCCCCCCCCCCCCCCCACGCTTGAAACTAACTGTGGTCTGATGAACTTAAAACAAAGCTGGCGTTTATTTGATATACAATATACAGTACATTAATTCATCTTTTTTACTTTTAAATATTCCGACCATTTTTCTATCCCCAAAAGCTAATGCAAAAAGTGCTTCGCGAAATTAAGATGGTGGCAATCATTCAACCAAAAAGCTTTTTATTCATAATTTATTCAACCATGCTAAGTAAATTTTTTGATACGATCGCAGACAGTTAGGAAGAAGTGTAAGGTAGATCTTGTAAAGCTAGATAGTAGACATAAAAGTGCGTAACAAAGGTGGTGTTAAGTTACAAAATGTACTATGACAACCAGCATTTCATTTGTTAGGTCACACTTGTTTCCATTTCACAGCTTCCTTAGCTCAAGTCAGGCTAATGTATGAGCAGCAGTGAACTTGGGTTTCACCTTCATTTTATTAACTTTATATGGATATTTGAATTTAAGCTTTTCCACACAGTTTCTAGAAACACAGAAGACACTGGTGTTTGCAGTTCATCTGCAATGTCACAAGTTAGCATTTGTTCACAAAAAGAAAGAACTTGAATTCGCCCTGGGTGTAAGTTTTTGGTGTCGACCTGGTCTTTTTTTGGTTTGATATTTATCATCTCTTTTTGAGACATTTTGAACAACAGTTTGTGAACGGTGTACTTCGACACCAACTTCTCGTTTTCATTTTCCCTTGCCATGAAGAAAATGTATTTTTTTTATTTCTTTCTCTGTTAATGACTTTCAGCGAGGCATGATGCACAAAGGACTTTTTTGTGAAGATAAATGATTTGAAATACTCGTTACATCCTATTTATTGGACTTTTGAAAAAAAATTGCATATTAAAGTTTCAAGTTTTATTTAAACCTGAAGTTTTCAAACTGAGTTTATAATTTCTTATGCAGATGGAAAGTGAACTTCTTGTTGAATTAAAAAAAAACTACTCAAAATTTATGAGTTATTTTGTACACCCATGCACGGGGGAGGACCTTGACTGACAAGGCCCGAGTCCTGAATGACTCCCACGTGGTGGGATAGGGTAGGGTGGACTCGCGCTAGATGGAATTGGCCCAAAATAAAGAGGCAATGTGATTGTGGTGTTTCAGTAGTTTAATACTAAACATTATTAAGCATCAGAACATACAGTTATTATAACAACAAAAAAGAAAACAAGAGAAACAATTTGAATAAAGGAGAGTCCCAAAATTAATATCACAACATAAACAACAACTATTTAAGTATGTAATAGGTAATAAATCACATTAAATAAGGTGCGTCACATAAGTATAGGACCACCCATATTTTCCCTTGTCTGCAAGAAACAAAATAAAATAATTAAAACATTGTCACTGTATCAGATTGTCACAACTATTATTTATTGTCTCCAAAGAAAATAATGGAAAACAAACAACAACAAGAATAAGAATTTATAAAAATAGAGATTAAGCTGTCCCATAAGTATAGGACCAGCATCACTGAATGCCCAATAAATCATCCCTTTTTTCAATATTTTTGAAAATTCGGTTTGGCATAGTTGTGACCAGGTTTTGCAGATAATCTGAATTAATTTCTTCCCAGGCATTCAACACAGCATACTTTAATTCTTCTATATTGCAGTACTGTTTACCACTTGCGTAAACAGATCTGGCTAAAGTGCCCCATACATTTTCCACTAGATTGATATCTGGAGATAGGGCAGGCCAGTCTATAATTTGCACCCAATTTGCTAAAAACCACTCATATGTGCTGTTTGCACAGTGAATTGGGGCATTATCTTGCTGGAAAATCCATCTGGTCCTTCCAATCTTCTCCCCAAACGGTAAAAGATAATCTGAAGTCTTCATTCTTCCACTAACAATAGCTAAATTGGTTCTACCATTCCATCCGAAGCCAGTCCAGACCATAAGTGACCCTCCTCCCTGTTGCCATATGAAATACCTTTCTTCTGACCTCCTGATGACATGCCAGTAGTATTGCCAGCCATCTGGCCCATCTAAATTGAATTTTTTCTCCCCTCTCTTCCAATCTTCTGTCCAGAACATCACTGACTGGGCAAAGGCCAACCAGTTTCTGCTTGTGGCGCAGTTGGAGTGCAGGTTGCTGTTTTCTTTTCATGTACACAAGAGATGATGCCTGCTTCACAATCCGTTGCACAGTTGATTTTGATACTGGAACATCTTCAGAATTGGCCACCGCACGCAAAGATGTTGTGGGGTCTTTCATTTTTTTAATAATCGCCCTTTTTTGTCGATTAGTCGTCTTCTGGGGTCTCCCAGGTCTCTTTTTCTGGCCATACTGAGCACCAGCTTTCAAATAATTAAGTACAGCTTTATGTGACCGACTTATAGCCTTTCCTATACCTCGTGCATTCACTCCAGAAGCTTTCAAAGCATCAATTTAACCCCTTTCGTAGTCTGACAAGGTGGTGTTACGAGGCATTGTGTTTAAGTTGCTTGTTTACAGCCACTTGAAAGTTTTTTGGTTGCAACCCTATTAGGTAATCACCAGTGTCATCTGTTGACTGATTAATCACTGCTTTGTTAATTTTTCTGCTCGAAAAATGGCATTAAGTGATGCTGGTCCTATACTTATGGGACAGCTTAATTTCTATTTTTATAAATTCTTACTGTTGTTGTTGTTTGTTTTCCGTTATTTTCTTTGGAGACAATAAATAATAGTTGTGAGAATCTCATACAGTGACAATGTTTTAATTATTTTATTTTGTTTCTTGCAGACAAGGGAAAATATGGGTGGTCCTATACTTATGTGACGCACCTTATTTGTCACACCACTTTTTTACTAACTACTCAGTTAAGGTGCGAGTACCAACGTGTTGATCTAAAATCCTTTTATATAAATATCCTCAGATAAAAGTCAATGAAACGGTAACATTATCTGCAACAGAAGATGCATCCCATGCAGGTTGTGCAGAAGTGGTATCAAGCAGCTTCTGCTTTTCTGGCAGCAAAGTACCGGTAATTGAATTCTTATTAGCAGCAGCAGAAGTTAGCTTCAGTGGCTATTGCTCATAATGTTCTATATGAACATTTGATGCTTCTGACATTCTGAAAATTTAAAAATATTAAAAGTTAGTCTGAGGTATCAAAATTTCTTAAGGTGGAAATTTGCATTCAATCATGCTATATTCATACCTAATAATGCTGGTTTTCAAAATTTTTTCAATGGCCAAGAGTGACCCAACGGCATGGCCTCGATCTGCACTTCCCTTCAGGTGCTGAAGAGTTGAAAAGAAGCACTCAATGCTATCTTCATTGAGATATCTCATTAACACAAAATGAAAACCTGGTACAAGTAAGTACCTGCAAAATGCAATTGAGTAAATGGCGAATACGAAAATATTTGCCAGAAATAATAAATTAGAACTGGGGTTTATGCTCCAAGCATCTAGTAAAGATATAAAATGAAAAAAAAAAGAATGAACAAATATATATCTCCAATAAAATCTGAAAACTTACCGAACACTTAACACCAATGGTTTGTTTTGTTATCAGAATAAGTGCATCTGAAGTCTTTTGGGGGAGATGTTCTTTTGAAACTTTAATTTTTGATTTCTAATTCTCCAAACATTGAAGAAAATTATCAGTGAGCCACATTAATTATGGATCATCAGAAAGCCAAAATGGTGAGCAGTTTTCGTTTCTTGTGTGAATTGCTTGAGTGGTGTTTGACACATCATTTATCTGCAGGAATAGAAACGTGGTTATTATTCTACAATCCGTCTACAGTTCAATTGGACAAATAAAAATTATTAAAAGTTTCCAGAAAATTCACAATCCATGCAACGTCTGAAAAATCTGGATGGCGACTAACATTCAAATCTTTCTGGGTTGCTACCACTCCTAGTGAAAATATCTGCATAATATAATGAAATAATGCTATCAAGTAACATACAAAAGGTATATTAATGCATAATAAGACTTATTATTCTCACCTGAATAGCACGTAAGATATTCATCTTTTCCAAATTAGATGGATATACATGCTTGCTGGTGAGAAACTTGACCAGCTTTACTGCCTCGTTCTTTTGAAGTGGTATAAGAGCTTGATAAGATTTCCGTTAATTCTTTCTCTGTCATTATTCAAACATCACTGTGGATCAAGCACTTGACTTCTCACAGTTTTAATAATATGGCTACTATCATAGCTCAAGAAACGGGGATGGTGGTGATCTAATGTATGAGGTATGACAGGAGAAATCTTTTCATTTTGACTGAAAATTTTGAAAAACTTTTCATTTGTTTTATGCTTGTCACATACAACTCTTATGACAAAGCATCCAGCTCTTTGCACTGCTTCAATGACATATAACAAAATTTGGTGGAGTTGCTCAGCCTGTAATTGTCTAGTGAAATAATATGCCACAGGTATAACATAGTGTTATACCTTCTCAGACCTGTGAAAACAAAACCTAACAGGCAATTTGCTAACATGCTATCAGCACCAACAGGCCCCATGTCAACATTTCCAATGACCTTATCAATTCAGGGGAGGTATTTCTGACATGGTTTTATTGCCATTTCATCCCAGTCCAGCATGCCAAATCTCTCCATTGGCTGCACTTGAGTGCTTTTCATCTGAAGTCGCTGTTGTGCTAAAGATGTAATCACAACATTTCCTGCTGAAAAACCAATGTACATTTTCAATGAGCACGGTGATGGTAAAGTTAGCAGTTCATCTCTCCTCACATATCTGTATGCAGCAGGAGAATGTAATGCCAAAAAATGCAGTGCACAGTACTTTAACAGGCAACTGGTGTCATTTTTTCCCATAAGCAGCAATTTGTTCATTCAATAATACTGCTTTGACAACACCGTTTGCTGCATCGTCATCTATTTTAGTTATAACAGCTACTTGTTTAGGCAGCAGTTGATTTTCATTTTTCATGGCTGCAATTTCCGTATTCGGTTTTATCATTTGTTGCTTCAGCCTTTGAATTCTTCTTTCATAGTTTGTTCTTTTTTTTTTTTTTTTTTCTTTTCATCCAGGCAAAGATCACATCCAGGCAAAATTATTTGAATTGTAGTTTATTTTATTTATTTATTTATTTTATTTTATTTTTTTCATTTATGAATTGGGATCCAATATGTCCATCCAGGGCCTGTATGGCCAAAAGCCAACGAGTTGGGTCCCTGGATGGACCTGGATTCACGACTGCTGTATGATGGTTGCATCACTTTGGTTTAATAACATAATCTTGCTTGTGAAGTGTAGACTGCATGTAACCGCTCTATTTTGAAAAAAATAAGATCCAATCAGATCCAATCCCATCAAATCCAATCCAGTATTTTCTTTTTCATTTTTCTTATTTATAGAAGGTTACCTCTCTGAAGGAATCCAGTCGTCACCTTCTTTTCTCTTTATGGTATATTTTTGAGCCACTTATTCTTTCTGATATCATCACTTGGGAATTCATGAAATGAAATACTTTTATCTTTTCCTGAACGTGTTTTACAGTGTCATACAGCAATAAACCATTATGCATTACATATAAATATCTTTTTTTACAATGCACACATATGCACGCGCATTGACACTAATACACGTGAGGAAATGGGTGGATAGCATGCGACTCTAATGAGAGATTTCTGAAACTAGCCGTGACAATGGTTTTCGATCACTAAAACAGGTCTGTTGTTATAAAGGAGGCCATGCTTAAGACAGCGAAATTGTGAATAAAAGACGAGAGCTGTCTCTAGTTTGGCAACTCTGATGGCCACCTAGCGGCGAAGAAGAAGATCCATCCAGGGACCCAACTCGCAGGCCTCTCGCCATACAGGCCCTGAATGGACGTATTGGATTACAATCAATAAATAAAGAAAAAAAAAATATACAAGCCCCTGTTTTCTATGACAAAATACAAGGTGTTCCATTAGAAAGGGGCAACAAAAGAACAAGCTACAACATCGTAATCAATTTATTAAATTTCACAAACAATATGCCATTTTGTATATTAAAGATGGAAGTTTTACCCTATATAAATCATATTTCGACATGTCCACCATTGCACGAGGCACAAATTTGGAAACGGAATGACAGTTCTTGCCACGTATTCCTCAACATCTCTGGCATTATGCGTTCAAATGCAGCCGAAATATTACGCTTCAGGTCCTGCACATAGGTAGGACGTTCCATGTAAACCGTATTCTTAAAAAATCCCCTGACGAAAAAGTCAGAAGGGGTTAGATAGGGTGAGTTTGGAGGCCAAGGAATGGGGCTATCACGACCGCACCAATTCTCATTGAACGTGTTGTTCAGATAGTCGCATACCACCAGCATTCAGTGAGGAGGCATGTCATCTTGTTGGTAAACGTACTCTGCAATATCATCATCCATCAGTTGAGGAACAACAAGCACTGCAACATGTCAAGATAATTGTCTCCCTTCACTGTTTCTTCAGCAAAAAAGAATGGTCCATAGAGTCTGTCGAATTTGATACCGCACCAAACGTTGATCTTCTCACCTGTTCTTTCCAACTCGTACGAACAGTGGGGGGGGGGGGGGGGGGGGGTTCTGAAGAAAGCTTTCGTCCATATCATTTTGGGCTACCATCATGTTGCAAAAGATGGCTCGCGCCTCGTAATCGCGCTCATTCAAGGCATGGGCACATTGCAAACGGTACGGACACAATTTTAGACGCTTCCTAACAACCCGATGGCACGTGTTAAGAGGAGTTTGAAGCAGCAATGACAGTCTTTGCAGAGATTTTTGTGGACTAGTAGCCATAACGTTGGAAACCGTCTGTTCCAGTTCACTGTTTCGTTTTTGGCCTCCCGTGTGTTTCCTGATTGCAGATCCAGTATCTTCAAACATCTGACACCAGCGTTTAATGCTGGATGCCTTTGGAGCTGTCTTCACCTTATAAAAGCATTTGAATTCACGTTGAACCTTTGTAATGTTCTCGTACTTTGCATTCCATATAACGCACTTGGCTTTTTGTTGATTACTAGCCGCCATTTTGCGACTGCAGCACCACCTATCAACAAATTACATACACAAAGAAACTCCCTTTCTTGTGCTTGATATATGCAACTTTTCCCGTTCATAACTAACACGGTAAACCAAAATATAGCTGCATACTTTTTGCCCCTTTCAAATGGAACATCCTGTATTATTATAACAATATCTTAAGTTCCCGGCATACATAAATCCTCCTATTGGAGCTAAGTCTTTTATTTAAAAGCAAGTATGAATACTGGTAATATAACAAGAGCTTGTTAACAGGAAAAAGGGTAAAATCTGATTAACTCAGCAAGCTGTCGAATTATCAAAACTTTGCAAATTATATTTGGTTGTGAATCTTAAGAGTATTGTAAATAAAGTAACTTACTCGCCTTTTCAGTTCTTTTAATTATTTACAACCATTGGTTCTTCAGTCAATTTGCAAAGGTTGTTTACACAGATTTTACTCTTTAAATCGATTCTGAAATCGGAATATATGAACCTGCTATTCTATTAGAATCATGCGACTTCCCACCATGAAATAAGAATGATTCTGTTTGATTGAACACCCCACACTGAAAATTTAAATAATACTTGAAATAGTCTGTTGTATATGACTAGTGTTCACATCAGCAAATTCATGAGGGAGAGCTTCTAACCAACACAGTAAAACTTAGAGGGAGGGACAAGTAATAGGTGGGGGAGGGGGTAAGGGAAGAAATGTTTGTGAGGTTCGCTAAGTTACTATTTTTCAGCAGTTTGAGGAGTTTAGAAGTTTATTTCCCATCCGAAGCTTTGACGTCTGGTTCTCCTGGAAAGGCGAGGTCAATTAGGTCAGGCCAATCGTTCCTATCTGTAGCTTCCATCTGTTTGGGGGAATCCAATTCTGTCTATGCATAGGTTGAACATTTTAAGCTTGAACCGACGGTTAATGTCTTGTAGATTTAGGACAGAAAACATGAATGAACTTTAATCCAGGTTACCTGTTCGAATATATCTGGTACATTTGTACGTGATGAAATCATCAAGTAGATACAATCTGCTCTGGAACTGACCAACAGCACGTTTTTTTTTTCCATTCATGAGTTAACGCAATAGTGACATTAAATGTCAGTATAATGCGCTGCGCCCGGCAGAGGCAAATAATGTTGTGTATATGTTTGAGCAAGTGGTATGTGTGTCAAGTGAAACTGTTTTTGTGAATGCATGTGGGTGTTGATATCGTTTTTCTAAATTTATTCTGCGTTGCAATTTCTGTTTTGGTCGTGGAATGAATAGGAGGGGGTGGCCGAGTGTTTTGTGTGTTCGTTGCGTGAGTTGAGCCCAGGTATGAGTGAATTGAATAAGTAGTATTTGTTGTTGTGATGTTGTAGCTTGTCGTGTATTTCGTTGCAGTAAATAAATTGTCTTTATAATTTTAGTTTAATAAGTTTTATTTTTTTTTTATTATTAAGAAACTTTTAATTGTCTGGCCGCTGTCGCTCATTGCGACCCCACAGCGTTCAGGTATTGTTGAGTGACATTGTTGTCTGATATGTTACGAAAAAACGGGCAAGTTTGTTTTTATATTTTTCATGACTTTTGTTGACTTTATGTTGGAGTTGATTTTTAGTTCTGAGAGTGAACGGGCATTCGCTGAATGGGACGTGTTTTTGGTTAAGACGATGTTGTGGAATGGCCATCCACCATATTGGGTGTTCGGCGTCAGCGCTATCGAGTGTTTCGAGGAGTTAAAGGCGAATAAGAATAATTACTTTAACCTCCACACTCTCTCAGAATATATGTGATTGTGACTGAAGGATTTCCTTTCATCGTTACAAGCATTTTTCCGCTGTACGTATGTTTTCTCGCCCGATGGAATTTGCCAGTTCGATGCCCACAGCGATGAGCGTAAGTGCCGTCGTCGGGTCATGCCATCCACAGCGTGTGCGAGAAGATGTCTGCTTGGGTGAATTTAGTATACTGTACTTTTATAGCCGCGAGTGGGTCCCCTCAAGATAAAGACCTCATATTGTCTACGATCACAAGAATACCCTCAAGAGAAGCGCTTAACTGTAATAGCCGCTGGTTAAATAATTCGTAATAACTTTTATGCCCTGTGTAGAACGAATTGAATGAACTCCGATTATAACTTTGCTGTTTAGCATAACTCTGTTGTTGTGTTGATATTCAGTTAGAATTAGATACTAATGAAATCTAGTAGAATGAATTTAATGATAAAGCGTAGAGCGTATGAATAAGATGAGGTGCAAAGAGATCGCGTGCCGTGGGGAATTCTGTTGTGTGAAAATTCGAGGCGTGTAAAGGGGGCTTAGCAACGTGCTTCTCTCGTAAGGAACGGGAACTGGGGTTCCTGTGTTTCCCCCCAGTCGTACCAAAGGAATCACATTGCGCCTTCTGGTATTTATTGTGTGGAATATTTGACTCCCGTGTCCTTGGCTATGCCCTCTATTTCTGTGTGCCCCGAACATAATGGGAAAATATGGAGACATGTACCCCGGCATCTGATCGGTCATTTCACCTCGGGGTGGAGCTGAATCTGGTTGCTGCCACCTATTGCATTAAATTTAGAGAGATAAGTAAAATTACTCTGATTAAGTATAGGGGGGCCCCTTTAGAGTAGTGTTATAAGTTACATTGACTTAGATAATTGAATATCGTTAATACAAAGTTTAAACGTGTACATGTATGGAAGCTACAGCGTAGTGAGAATAAAGTGTAGTATTTAAGTTGTATTTGTGTGGGTGTCTATTTGCGAATTTAAGTTTACAACACCTTTGACGCGTTTGCCCTCTGCGGTGCCTCAACCCCTGACAAGTCCCGTCCAGCTACTATTCCAGTACTTAGCTGGGTGATTGATAATAGTAGTGGGCGGGCGACGTCACACAATAATGATTCTAGTATGGATCACTTTTAATTAATTTAACTACAACAACTGCGAATACACAGTTAAACTTAACAACAACAGCAACATTACTTATAGTGAAACAGCTGCAGAAGTCCGAACAGATGACTTTTGCTTTATATAATGTGCTGGCAGATGAAGGCATTGACAAGTTATGGTGCTATGTATTCTGCATTTGGTTATCTGTTCCACTTTTTCTGGCATTTCTGTGTAAGTATTGACAAAAGACATTAGTTATACAGAAACAGCATGTGGGATTTCTAGCCCAGGATCATGCAAGGTGCATCTAAAAAGTTCAGTGAATGGAAGCATAAAACAAATAAAACAAAACATGGAAACAAAATATTTTTATTAACCCTCAAAGTAACATCCGTTGGGCACGACACACTTCTGACATCATTGATAAAGCTGCTGGAATGAGTCAGCAAAGGCTTCTTTTGGGATCGATCGAAGCACAGATGTCTCCAAAACGTGTGCCCTTCAGGACCCCTTGAGGCGAGGAACAAAAAGAAGTCTGAAGGCACCAGATCGGGTGAGTATGGGAGATGTGTGATAACAGGTACACAGTATTGGGCCAAGAAGTTGTGTGCACGGATCGCAGTATGCGGGCATGCGTTGTCATGCAACAGACTCCGTTTTCCATTCCTGTACATCTGTGGGAGAACACGTTGAATGGGCAGCAGTAAGCGCTTCAAAACTGCTTCGTAGAATCTATCTCTCCACTGGTCTCTCCATGGCCACATTTTTACCTCACATTGCTTTTGAGATATCCATTCATTCATTGAACTTTTTAGATGCAGATTGTTGCTATCCTCAAGTATAATAGTACTGTATTTGTTTGTTTTTCTCCATATTTCTCACTAAAATATCAGCTAATGAAAGCTTAATGAAATAACTTATAATTTTCAGTGATGGCTATTATAAAGTTTAACAAGAAAACTTATTTATAATTTTTCTTGTTTATTTATTTTTTGTTAATTTTCTAGGATCCAAGAACAATATCGTAAACTTTTACATCAGAAGATTGAACCTCAACAATTTATTATGCCTTCTGCAATTAATAACAACCATATAGCCAATGATCAGAATTTTTCACAGTTACAAATTGGTTCTCTACTTAAGCATCAAGATAAAATTAATCAATTGAGAGCAGAACATCAGCGTAAACACCAGGAAAGGCGAGGATTATATCCTGATGAACATATTAAGGAAAAAAATGATCAATTACTTCTTAGCAGACAGGTAATTTTTAAATTTGTTTGTTTTTATTTTTAATGTTTAAATTTTTGTTTTCAGGTAAGTTCATTGGTGTTTTTAATCTTTATTTTTCTTTAAAACTTTTAACCACAATACATCTTCCTTTATTGGTCATGACCCTTTTGCCCATGGTCGACTCGCTTTTAATACCTCGATGGTAGAAATCAACAGTTCTTGACTCAGTATTTTGTTTCGTGTGTAATATCAAAACTAGACTCTGTATTTCGTTTTTAGTATAATTTCAGGGTAAAAACAATAATGGTGATAGTAAATTATCGATCTAATAGTAATTTACTATTTATAGAAAACAAATTTATTTGGTTTTATAGTATCAAACAAAATAAGGACAGAAACTACAATTCCACAAATGAGAACTTTAATCTGGAGCCATGGATTTATATTTCGAAGAGAATGTCGTCTTCATCTGTGTGTAAATTGGGAATACATTGTGAGACTATACAGGGTGTTTCTAAAGGTAGTTACCAAACATTACACACAGTTAGAGGACAACAAAACAAACAGTTTTTATTGATAAAAATAAGAAAGAAAATTCCACAGTCTAGATTCGAACCAGGAACCTTCTGCTCACCATGCAGACGTGCCAACCAATTGGGCCATGGAAGCATTAACGCTATCGACATGTTCTTAGGGCTGGTTAGTGCAGTACCCAGTTTGCAGGCTGGGACTATCTTTCCTACTGCCATAATATTCATTAAAGAATAAGTATTGAATGGTCTTGTGAGAATTTTTACATGCCAGACCTCAGATGTTTAAATTATTGATCACCCCCCCCCCCCCAAAGTTGGCCACCATGTCAACTAAATCTCTTACATGGGGAACCCCCCTCCACAAGCAGGATTCCCCCCCCCGTAAAAAAAATTCTCGATACGGCCCTGCTGCATGGTGAGCAGGAGGTTCCTGGTTCGAATCCAGGCTGTGGAATTTTCTTTCCTATTTTCATCAATCATTTAAACATCTGAGGTTTGGTATGTAAAAATCCTCATAAGACCATTCAATACTTACTCTTAAACAGTTTTTAGCATAGCTTGGGAGTCGGAACTCTACCATTGTCCAGCTATAGGGAGGAGAAATGTTATTGTGCCCTCGTACATGTGGGTGGGGGTACTCGGTATGAATCCCATCCCAAACTCGATGCCCATGCTTGATAGGTACAGGCTGCATTAATTCACGAGGGGAGATGGTATTCAACCAAAGAACAGGCGAGGTGTGTAATGCAACCAAATTACTTTAATAACCATATCTTAATATTAACATATATACAGCATAAATAAGGGGCCCCAACACAAAACAAAAGAAAATAAACAAATGATAACCAAAAGTATCAACATTAATTAGTTCACATTCAAGAAAATGATGCAAAATAATAACCGCCAACAACAGTCACTTTTAAGACACAGGCTTGACCTTAGTGGGTGATGCCTAGCACATGAGATTCAAGGGTCCGGCCAGGTGCTTTCCTGTCAATGGTGCTCAAGCAGACCAGCACTCATGAGAAAGAGCAACGCTAGAAAGCGTCACGCCCTCCTGTATTTGCACTCCTGCCGTTGCATTGTGTCAACGTTTATAACCCCTTGGACAGAAGAGGGGAGGAGAACTATATGTAACCCCGTAATATGACAATAAATAACGAAATTCGATCTCCCCACGACAACACTCTCTCTCTACACCTCAATTTGGTGCTTAGCTTTTTTGCTCGACAGCACCGCTCTGCATATCTATATCAGATACTGACAACGGCCCCTTTATCCCACTCATGTGCTACACCTCACATGCAAAACCCCCAAAACACAGGGCTGGGTAGTATATTTATGCAAAACTTCAACAGAAACACTGTAATTAAATACAATGTTTTGTTCGTAGAACATAGCCAGCAAATGCTATTTTAAAACCAAGCATATCAAGCAATGCGTTGCTTGTATTCAAACGGGGAAGGTTTGCGAGTCATGTGCTGGCATGTTAGTTGAACATTTCCCCTTCTTTTAAATTCCTAGTTCCGCAGGGTAGGTAGATTCCAATTGCAAAAGTACAATGGAACGGGCTCACCGATCGCAAAACACTCCAGCGCAGTTTTTCTTAACTTGGTCGGCAGCGAAAATTCTCACAGGTCAAGAAACTGTCGACGTGCGTTCCATAGTCTTCACAAAATCAGCTACGTGCGGCAACATCAGAATCCACAATATGCCATTGCCAATCTAGGCAAACGAACTACTTTGATTCAATCCCAACGTCTAATTTGCCATTATTTTTCATCGACCTCACTTTGCTTCCATTATAGTGAAGCACTCCTCGAACAAAAAAACAAACTTTCTTTTATGGGCATCTTCTCTGCTCAACACGCTCAAGCGCTCTCTCACAACAAAGCAAAATTTAATTGTTACTCTATTATTGCTCCAAAATCCCTGGAAAAGCTGCGACAACAACACACGACTACGGTCTACATCTCATGCAATTGTTGCAGCTTCCCCATTATTACCGTTAAACTACTCCTAATAGATAAAATACTCTATATTTCGGACACAAAAACCACACTTGATAAACAAAAGAACACCACACCGACAACGCCAGACACACCTCCCTTTCCCGCAATAACATTAGCAAAGCACAAAGGAAGAAAACACGAAACGTAACGAGAGCAATGCGTATCCAAACTCACTTATAACGAACAAACGACAATCAACGAATACGCAACAAAAGAAAAACACAAACACACACTGACCTAGTCACAATATAATGTGCAAATGAAAAAACACATTGTAATATCAATTAGTTTATTGATACATGAAAACAATGCCTACAAAAGTGCTCAAAGTGCCCACCAGCCATTTCAATACGTGTATTGCATCGTCGCAACATTGACCCCATTTGTTGCCAAAGATTTCTGGCATTTTACGGACTTCTTTGCTGGCGACTGCAATACGAGCAACCAGCTCTTCAAAGGTAATGACAGGTGTATGATAGACTAGTGCCTTCGTGTGACCCCCACAAGAAGAAGTCAAGGGGAGTAAGATCCTGGATCACATTGTGATTAGCTTTGACCAATTGCAGTTAGGAAGAGGATAAGTGGAGTTTCGGTAAAAACTTGATCAAGATTGCAATTAATGTTGTGTGAATATTCCTTTTATCAGGAATTTTAAATGCATGAACATCTTTTGGTCATGTGCATTCATTATCATATTTTACCAAGGTGATCACTTCTCCCCCAACACCCCAACCCCATAGTCGGACAACGGTTTGGTTCCAACCCCCCCATACTATGGTAAAAACTGTTTGTTTTGGTGTCCCTTAACTGTGTGTGATGTTTGGTAACTACCATTAGAAACACCAAATAAAGTGAACAGCTAAATGTCCTAAAAACAGTTACTCCAATTAAGAACCTGTTAGTGCCGAATTTCATGGTATTGTTAAAATTGATGTTCGACACCAGTTAAGGAGTCACATGATTTTTATCTCAAAAAGCAAAAGAGATAGAATAAAAATGTCAATGAGAAACTAATATTTACATATGTTGAGATTTGATTATCTATCATTTATCATTCAATTACTAGTATTTCAACAATAATTAAAAACCCCTATCATTTATTTACATTTCTCTATTTACACATTAAATAATTAATTACATGATGTGTTTTAAAAATTCTCAATTTAAATTCAATTATAAAATATATTCTCTTTCACCTTAATTGGGAATACTTATGTAGACAAAATAGAAACTACGATTGTCCAAACATCTGAGATAAATAATAAAATAATTTTGTGGGCTAGATATGTAGAAGATAGTAGAAGATATGTAATTCAAAATGTGGTTAAAACATTGGAAAGTAATAGTCAGTTAAAGTTCAGTCAAAATTCCAGTATTCAAAATTGTATTAACTATCTAGATTTAAACATTCATACAGGGGATGCCAAATTAGAATTTTCCGTTTTTGAAAAACTCACAAGAGGAAATAATATCCCACACTTTTTTTCTGCCTTGCCACTTATCTGAGCTTGAAACATCCAAATCAGTAGATTTATGATTTTAGTGTTATCCTCAATTCTATACACAGAAAAATTGTGAAATTTGATAGTAATAGCTATCAACTAGTCTGAATTAAAGTAAGGAATGAGAAATGAGAGTCAGTATTTTGGCTCTAAGTCATTCCAAATTGTCTCAAATGCCAGTAAATATAGGTTACTTGGATTTTTTTTACTTTACGGTACTGTTTGTTTACTTCTTAAAATATTTTTTGCCGTTGCAGATTAATTAAGTTGAATACTCATAATACTCATGAGCACTCGATACTTTTTCTAAAAGTTTCAATATACTATCGAGTACTTTTTGCAAATACTTGGTAGTTCCAGTATCGAGTACTCGAAGACGGAGTTCCAGTATCGCACATCTCTAGACCGTATCATACAAGAGTATAATGTGAATGCTGCACGACTGGTGACGGGAGGTGGGGATTGGGGGGGGGGGCCAAACGAACTTAGGACTGATGAAATTCAAATGAAACTAGCGTATAATACATAATATAGAGTATATATATAATGTACCGTTCATTATACAGTACAGTCTCATGAGGTCACCCAATGGCAGCCACCACCCCTACCTAAGGAACAGTCAAATAGAGTTCTGAGGCTCGTTACAGGGTAAATAACACCCAATCTCTGTGGGTACGAGATACTCAAAACTATTATTTTATTTATTATTATATAATAATACGAGTTTATTAGCTTTGAGTATTAAAACTAAAATATATATAACTAGACTAAAATATTTGAATACATATAACTAGGGACCCCTTTAAAAATAGCAAGACACATATAAACAACGATATTAGACTTCACTATCTGTCCAGCCATAATCCATTCCAGAATCTACCTCAGAATCAAATGATCCTGTGCTTCACAAAGTCCCTTTCCTCATGCCATCAGATTACTGCCCTGTGATATATTTAGAGTCCCTGTCTCCCATTTGCTTATAGGCCATCTGGCCCAATGCATTGTCATACCACCTGTAACCCCGAGCAGCAAGTATTAATTTATGGGGAAGACGTACGAAAAACGTCACGTGATCCCTTTTTTATATATCACCGAAAGGGGGATCACAATAATCCTTTAATGCCCATTCGGGCCTCAAATATTCCCAACAAAAACTTTCTATTCCCACACGTTTTCCTATAGCAATACTACGGGCATTCATCCTGCCCCATCTGAAATGATACGGCGCACAATGCATGCCTCTCAATAAGAGCAAACAGGGCCCATAACACATCATTTCACACACTGTGAACAATACACCAGTGGCGGATAGACACTTGTTCCACCTTACATACGTGGCACCATTACAGATGCTCTCAATGCCAATTTGGCAAAAATGTGAAATTGCATTTTCTCAAACATGGCAGAACAACTTGGGGGTGGGGGTAAAAAAAAAAAAAAAAACTGAGCACAGAACGTCAGCTCATTCCTCTCCAGGCCTCTCCACGGTTAAGTCTATTTTCCGGCACTTAAGTTTTCACACCGCTCACGAATGTCCAGTGGCACAGAGTCGCGTGGACCGTCGCTCATGCAGGGGACTTGAAATTAACCTTCAGTCACATGTATCAACACGTAGAACATTTCTCGATGATACAGGGCCCGTTAAAATATCAAGTCAAAACACACTCGCCAATTGAAAGCTTTCCCTCGTTGGTGCAAACAAACCTGTATACTTCAATGCATAATGTACTATGTTATAACTCGGTGTTTACAATTGCTCGACCCCAAAAAAGAGCATCGGCATTTTATCTTGGATGACACTATCAACGAACTTTCCAGGGAAATAAACAACAATGATAGGCCACTATGGGACAGTTCATTTAGCAGGTTGTAATTACAAATTCAGGCCATCCATATCCACAATTAGAGTCAGTAGACCAACAGACTAGGCCAAACTTTATTATGGTCGGACGTAAGGTTTACACTCACATTAGCGACAAAAACAACTTATCTCTCTGCCGGCTGATTGCTCATTCATCACTAATTAATTTAAAAAAAAAAAAAAGACATAAATCAAGGACCAACAATTGTCATGATAAGACAGCATCAGCTTCTCAGAATTGAATCTTAAAACAATGCTGGCTTTTCATGCGTTTCTCATTATTAGAACTTAAATTACCTTATAACAATATACAAGATTTAAACGCTATTTACAGCGACAAAACAGACAGGACAAGAAGAAAAAAATTCAACACAGTAAAACTCAAGTGAATTATATGTTTAATATAAAAGAATGAAAGCACTAAGAAAAAAGACTGTCATAAAAAAAAAACAACACATGACCCCCTAAACTAAAAAAATAAAACACTGACATCAAATGTCACTTATGACCCATCATATAATACCCCCCCCCCCCAAGAGAAATAACATGAGTCTCCATGTCCATAACGCCATGACTCGAACCATAATTGATCAAACTAGATCTAGAGTCCACGGTCGCAGTGGTCAGGCATCTACATGTAAATCTTTCTTTCATTTGTCTCATTTCTTACCTGTATGGATGGTACAGTAATCGGGGCGTGGACGCTGCACCACAGGGACTCCTTCCTCGCCACCACTACGACATATCTCTTACCGGAGGAAGCATGGGACCCTTCCTCAGTGGTACCGCAACGTCTATTTCATTGTCCGATTCCGTGTCGTCATACTCTGGCCTTAGATCCACGATTGCTCAGCTTCCCCTCCCAGTCTTTCTTTTTTCAATGGCATGCTTAGATGGACCATGGAAACATGGCTTTAACCGGGCCACATGGACCGTAATCACATCATGATTCCTTGCGCCTTCAATTTTGTACATGACACCTGTCACCTTTTCCACCAATTTAAAGGGGCCTATGTATTTAAAAGAAGACTTCTTAACCCCCCCCCCCCCCTTTCTCAACAACCAAACCTTTTCCGCTACTTCCAGTGGCCTAGTAGGTTTTCCTCTATTCAGGCGCTTTATTTTACTCTGCCGTCGTTTTTAGTCCACCCTGCTTACCTCTTTCCTGACCTGCCTCAGTTTTTTCACTGTCTCCGAAAAATACTGTTCCATGTTTGCTGGTTCTAATGTTTCGTCTATACAGGGTGATTTACATCGAATGTAAAATACTTAAAGGGGGTATTATAGAGGTTAAGATAAACACAAAACGTCCTATGAACATGGGTTCAAATATGAACGATAACTGAGATATGAACTGAAATAAAAATGCCGCCACCAAGATCAACAAGTTATAATAACTCAGATTCTGTAAAGCCTAGATTAATGAAATTTGGAGGAATAACAGAGTACATAAGACTGTGTATACCGTTAAAACTTGATTCAATTCCAACGAGAAGTTTCCGAGTTACACAGTCAAAATTGTGACAAGTGCTAGTTAGTACTCACAAGTGAACACGTACGTATTATGATGTTGAATGAGTAACTTGGAAACTTCTTGTTAGAATTAGATCAAATTTTAAAGGTATGCACAGTCTTATGTGCTCTGTTATTCCTCCAAATTTCATTAATCTAGGCTTTACAGAATCTGAGTTATTATAACTTGTTGATCTTGGTGGCAGCATTTTTATTTCTGTTCATATCTCAGTTATCGTTCATATTTGAACCCATGTTCATAGGACGTTTTGTGTTTATCTTAACCTCTATAATACCCCCTTTAAGTATTTTACATTCGATGTAAATCACCCTGTATATTCACCCCACCCACGCGGTGCTACCGAGTCGAAACCATACACTGTGTAACAAAAGTATAAACTCATGTTCAAAAAAGCGAATGTTTGTTTTGTTTAGTTTGTTAAGGTAAACTAATGAAATATTACGTTAGATTGGATTTGTTCCATTAGTTCTAAGAAGCTGAGCTTCTGGAAAAACAACAAATAAAAACGTATTCCAAAATGTTTAAATCAACCTGTCAAGAAATTATAAACTCACCTGCAAACACATCAATTAATAGCCAATAAAAGATCTGTTTTTTTATGCAAATTAATTTAAAGTGTTCTGCTATTGTATTAACTTCATTTGATTCGTTTCTGTGGTAAGAAGGTAATCATGCTTCGTGGTAAGCACTTACCTGAGTCGAAAATTCGAAAAATCTACTTTTTGCATGGAAAAGGCAAAAGTACACGTCATATTGCTGCAGAACTGGACCGATCACAACTGTTGTAGAAAATGTTTTGAGAAAAGGTGACAAATATGCCTCAGGAAAACAATCAGGATGTCCTGCAAAACTCCAGCCAGGAGATCGTTGGCATGTTTTCTCTCTTGCCACCAGAGAAGGAATTTCAACTCGTGAAATTGCTTACTGTTTGACATCTAATGTGTCTCGCCAAACTGTGTGAAGCACGCTGAACTCTACAAGTCACTTCCAATTTCAGAAGATTAAGTCAAAACCGAAGCTCACAGAACACCATCAGGCCGTCTGACTTGAATGGGCCAAAAAAAATTGTCAAGTGGGATGACGAATGGAACACTGTTGTCTTTTCTGATGAGAAGAAATTTTGTTCAGATGGACTGGACGGTTACAAATCGTATTGGCATGATTTGCATACTGCCTCTAAGACGAGACTGTGTCGTCAACAAGGAGGTGGAGGAACAATGATCTGGGCTGCATTCGGAGCAGGTGGAAAATCGGATATTACTTTCATTGTCGGAAAAATGGACTCAAAGAAGTACCAAAAACTACTTTACGAGCATCAGATTCCCTTTGGTCTCTTGATTGGAGGCTCCAATTGGCAATTCCAATAGGATAATGCATCAATGCACATGTCAAAGTCGACCACCACTTGGTTTCAGCAGCAGCAGATTAAAATTCTCGACTGGCCATCAAGATCCCCTCATCTTAACCCAATCAGGAACGTGTGGCCTATGCTGGTAAAAATAGTTTACAGCCACAACAAGCAATATCATCACATCAATGACTTGAAGGTTGCCATTTGTGATGCATGGGACAAACTTTCAACTAAAAAATTACAAAAGTTAATCAGCAGCATGCACAATTGAGTTTTTGAAGTGATTGAAAAAGGTGGGACAGCGACTCACTACTGATGTAACGATAAGTATTATTATATATAGGTGAGTTTATAGTTTCTTGATAGGGAAATTTTAAAATTTTGCAATAATTGTTTTATTCGTTTTGTTCAGAATCTAAAACTCTCAAAACGTAATGAGAAAAGGCTAAAATAGCATAATGTTTCTTTAGTTTATCTTAAAGAAAAGGTTAAATAAAGTACTGGTATTTTTGAACATGAGCTTATACTTTTGTTACACAATGTGTAAGAGGTAAGCAGCCATCTCCCTCAGTGACTCGTGACAACTTGTCTCCTTAGTGACCATAGCGCCGAAGTCTAATACCTCATCCCAATTTTCGGGGTGATTAGCGCATAATGCCATAATGGTCTCGCACAGAGTCTAATTGCACCTTTCTACGAGACCATTCGTCTGTATGAAGTTGTCAATTTATGTGTAATGCCCAGATCTCTACACACGGTATTAAACACTTCAGACGTGAAATTGGGGCCCCTGTCATTAATTAGTTGCATAGGTACCCCATATCTACAGACAATATTCTTAGTGAAAGCCTTAGCAACCATGTCAGCGGTTTGATCGTACACTGCTTGGGCCTGTACAAACCTGGTCAGGACATCAGTCATAACCAAGATGTATTTATTACCAATCCTAGTCTTCTGGACCGGGCTCACTATATCAATAACGACTTTTTGGGAAAGGGTAGCTAGCCCCTATTCCCATCTGGCACAGCGCCTTTACCACATTTTTTTTTCAGTCGCTGGCATATGGTACAATTTTTTACCTTTTGCCTAACATCCTCCCCCATATCCGGCAAAAAATAGAGCTTCTATAGTTTACGGCAAAAAAAATACTTTACATTCCACTCTGCGTTGGCCCTCCATCATACCGTCATGGATATGCACTAACAATTTTTCCCGGAGCTTCCCGGGCACACACCCTAGGACGAGCATTTGGGCGTCTATAATCACAACGAGCCACAGGCCCTTCACCAACACCAATCTGCCCCATGGTCTGAACACTTCATCCTGCCACTGTTCCGGTCAGCCATGGATCAGCAGATTGCTGTGCTTGAAGCTCATCCCTTAGACACTGATTTCCATGGAAAACTACCGTGTTCCCACACTGACCTCTGTGCCTGACCATGTGTTTATAATCCAGGCCGAACTCTTCCAGCTGTAAAGCCCATTCCAAGACCCGCTGGTTAGAGTCCTTCATGTGCTGGATAAAAATCAGGGACTTGTGGTCGGTGATCACTGTCGTCCGGGTGGAGACCAAGATGTCATCAAGGAAGGTATGTATTTCTCCCCCCAACTTCTCCCACAATGTACTCACGACTTATTGTTGGAAGAGATGGGAGGAGTTTTTACCTCCCTGGGGCAGTCTAGTTAGTTGATATTTTCCTCAGGGAGTCTGAAAGGCATAGCATTCTTTCAGTGACTCGACCAATGGTATCTGAAAATACCCGTTATTCAGGTCGAGCACAGAGAAGAACCTATGCCCATTCAGCTCTTCCAAGATGTCCTTCACTATTGGTGCAGAGAAAATCTACTGGAGTGCTGTGAGCATTAACTTGGCGGAGATCGAGTGTGATCCGTACCTCGCCGTTTTTCTTAGGCATCACGTGTACCGGGGAGTTCCAGGGGCTCATGCTAGCTTCTATATTTCCAGCTTTCTCCAATTCCATAATTTTCAGCCTATATGCATCCTTGTAGATAGAGGAATATTGGCGAACAAACACAAGGTGAGACTTGTCAATGGCATAATCTGCCTGGTAGTCAGTAGCACCCCATATTTTGGTCACCTCATTCCTGAAGCACTCCTGAGAATTCGTATATTAAGCCTTCTAGCGCCCTTTTCCTGCCCAGATCAACTTCCCCAATGCTCCGCCCTTGTATGGGCTTGCAAATCACAATCAACCCAGATTGCCATACTCCAACCTTACACATCTTCCTACGTCGGATTCATTACCACCTACAATCTCTTAAGCATCTTCAATACCCACAAAGACCGGTTGCTCCCCTATCCGGATAATTGGACACAAGCCCCATGTCGGGCGCCAAAATGTGACATTCTCACAGAGTCACCCGATGGCAGCCATCACCCCCACCTGAGGAACAGTCAGCTAGAGTTCTGAGGCTTGTTATGGGGTAAATAACACACAATCTCTGTGGATACAAGATATTCAAAACTATTATTTATTTAGGTACAAGACTAAAATATTTGACTGCGAGCAAATAGGGCTCATAACCACATTATTTCCAATGGTGGATGGACACTTGTTCCACCTTACGTACGTGCTTCCAACGCCAATTTGGCAAAAATGTGAAATCGCATTTTCCCAAACATGACAGGACAACTTGGGCATGAAAAAAAAAAACTGAGCACTTACGTCAGCTCATTCCTCTCCAGGCCTCTGCATGTTAAGTTTTGACACTTTATGTTTAGACACTGCCCACGAACACCTAACAGCGCAGGGTCGCGCAGAGCGTAGCTCACACAGGGGACTTAAAATTAATCTTCAGCTCAGACCCCTGCAATTGTCCTAGAATCCATCAGCAATCTCTATATCCAAAACTATCTTAAAACCATTCAGTAACATAATAAATATATGAAAGACAGAAAAATAATTAAAATAATAAAATATAAATGATTTCTGATCGATCCACAAATCAATAGTAATGGGGTATATTCTTGACTTGAATTCTTACCTCACAAAGCACACACAAAGTGTCACGTGTCCCTTTATTTCCAAGGAGGGACACCGTAACCTCAACGAACTAATAGTCAGACAATATTTACGGTAAGTCTGTAAAACCATTTAAATCGTGAAGTCAAAATATAATCATTGGAAAGCTATCAACTAGTTCCAATATTTTGTAATAAATTATCTCATAAATCTTGTAATAACAGAGTACTCGAGAGGACATAATAAGGATCAATCTACCTCATGAAAGAGAAATATACTACGTGTAGTGTATTCGGTTCCAAACATTATTTTCTTTTTTCTAAAGAATCGTCAAAAGACAATTATTAAAGTAAAACTGAGCTCTATTAACGATGTTCAGGTAAGTTTTGGTCAGTGAATAAAATTTTTCCACATAGGTCAAATCAGTTCGTACCCATTGACAAACTGTAAGGTAAGAAGAATAAAGGGGTGCATGTAACAGTAAATACATACAAATAAGTTTTAAAATTGCACTTTGCTAAAATTTTTACTAAATAAGTAGATACAAATTCATTCATTCAATGTTGTACTTGTTTCTATTTTTAGAGATTTGACTCTGAAATAACACACATCAGGTCTCATAGTTATGATGTGAATGATGAAGATTCAAGGTTTGTCCCTCTCCCTTTGTTTTATGCTTTTATAAATTTATTTAGTTACCTTACTTGTTTTATGGTCTTCTACAGTCTTCAGAGGTCACATAGTTATTCTAACTTAAATAGTACTATATCAAGATCCAAACATCGGGTTAATGGAAAAAAATAAAAATGACAAGAAAGAAGACACACACCTCTTATCCAAATGTAATTTTATAGGTAGCTTGGACGTACATTTCCATCACACAGTGTTCATCATTCAGCAAGAAATACAAAGCAAAACAAGTTACAGTCATATAAATAGCAAGTAACAGCCAATTACATAATTATAAAAATAAATATAAAATAACTGAGAACAGCCAGTTACAACAATAAAATAATAGCTAATCAATACAGAAATGGTGGGAGAGGGGGCTTGAGTTCAGAAACTGAACAATCAATCAAAAATTAAGGGAAAATAATAACAGAAAAAAGGGCAAAGAGGTTGGTGAATCACCAAATAAAAAGCAAGCTTAATTTTTAATGACTAATTTGAACAGTTTTGATTCTCCTAATGGTCCTGAGTCTTGGTTTAGTGATGCTTTCCTGGTTAACTTCTTTTGTTTTCAAGGGCCTCAAAAGCATCTAATAAACTATTGTTGTCCACTCTTCGGATTAATTTGATGTCGTCTTTCAAAAACGGGTGTCCCTTTTCCAAAGCATGTTTGGCAATCGCCGACTTTTTTTTTTTTGTCTTCCATATTTTATATATGCCCAGTGCTCCTTCATTCTTACTTCAACAGGGTGTTTTGACTGACCTTGGTAGATGGCATTGGACGAACTGCAAAGCCATTTGTAGATGCCAGAATGTAGAATCGGCTGCTGTTTGTCCTTTGGGTTGACCAAAATCATTTTAAGTGAATTGGGGTTTCTATAAGATAATTCCATGTTGTGATCCTTGAAAATTCTTCTTAATTTTATGGTTATATTTTGGTTGAAGGACACAGTGCCAAATTTCTTATGGTCTATTATAGGAAGGAGCTTACATGCTTCTGCTTTAAGTAGTTTAAACTTTCTTTTTCCTAACAACTGGTCGATTATTTCTTCTTTGTATCCATTTTTCTTGGCAATACCTTTTATCATTTCCATTTCTCTTATGAAGTCATTTTTTCCTAGAGGGATTCACAGAGCTCTTTCAATTAGGTAATTAAAAACTGACATTTTCTGGCTCCTGCAATGATTGGACTGGCTATGTATGTAGATACCGGTACTGATAGCTACCGAAGAACAAGGAATTTCCAATTCTGCTGATCTTGAGGTCTAGGAATGGAAGGTTCCTGTTTACTTCCTTTTCGAGGGAAACTTTACAGTAGGGAAATGACTGTTAAGGAATTGCAGAAACTCTTCAATATCATAATGAGATGTGTCGAAAATAGCAAAGATATCGTCGACGTAACGATACCAAACATCCGGAAAATAATGGCCCGAATTTTTCACTTTGTTTTCAAATTTCTGAAGAAAACTTCTGCAAGAGTAAAGTTCAATTAAAAACATCTTATATTGTACCGATTTATAAGGGTGGGGATCGTAATAATCCAGCTAATTATAGACCCGTAACCGTGTTGTCACTGCTTGCAAAAATAATGGAAAAATTATCTTTGATGGGTTAAATAATTACCTTTGGGAAAAGATACCGCACCAACAGATGGGAAGTAGGCCACAAATTAGAGTCCATTGGATACCCTTAGAATCTATATTACTGCCATTACAACTTATGATCAGGGAAGGAATTTCATAATATCTCAGACTGATATCTTTGATATCATGACTAGGAATCAGTTATTTTGTGATCTTCAGACCTTTGTGATATCGGATAGCTATCTCCAACTTTTGAATGACTATCTGAGGAATCGAACAAATGTGGTGAAAAACTGCCCTAGTATCACTTACCCTTCTACACTTGGAGTTATACAGGGGTCAGGAATTGGTTGTTTGCAGTTTTTCCTGCTTTTATTTACAATTATAACTGTAACTTAGAAATTGTAAGTTATGTTGACGACAACTATTTGTATATGGATTATGATCCGTTGTAACATGATGATATAATGTTTAAATTCGAGGATATAACCTATTTACATAAATGGTACCATAGCCAAGGATTATGTTTGAACAGGCCTAAAACGAACATCTTATTAAATTCAAAGACTGAATCAAAGGTCTATCAAGTTCTTGGGCATTGTGTTTGACACCTATTTCAGATTTAATTAGATGATTGATCAAATTATCATGATGTTACATTGGAAAACATCTGTTTAAACGGTTGAGAACATTTGCATCAAGGCAGGAGTTACGCCATCTTGTAATGACTATGGTAATTCCTATTATTTCGTATAGTTCGTTGATCTGGGCTAACACCATTAAGGCAAATTTGATCTGGGTCACCACAGCATATAACAATTTCACCCGTACCACTTTTAAATTCCCAAGATTCACCTCCAATAACTCTGTATTGTACCAAAATTAAAATACCTAGTGTTTGGAGGAAGAACAACCATCCAGCATCTTTTATTCGAGAATGGATTTTAACGGGTGATTATTATGACAGACCTGAATGTATAAATTAAGATACACACCGAATCTCTAGCTTCCACGCTAAACATTTTCCCTAAAATGTGATCCCATTCTAAAATAATCTCCCACTGAAATTAAGAAGTAAGGTAATTGAATGTAGTGCAAACAAATGTAATATTTTTTTGTCAACATTTTAGTGAATTATTGAAAGATTATCTTATTTTTAGACAAAATTAGAATATTTAATTCTCATTGATTGGACTTTGTTTTAGCTGCCATGCTTTTAAATCTCATCATTTACAAATCTCTTTTTTACTCCTTCGGAGTGTGCTACTATGAATAAAGATAGCTTCCCATCCGAATGCCTGACTTCATTTTATAGTAGTTGCCTTGGAACTGAAATAAGTTACTGCTCACACACAAGTTTGTCAAAATAAGGAATTCAGTGACCTGTTCGTCAATTAATTTTGGCCTAGCTCGAAACGGTGTAACATAATTAAGATGCTTTTGAAACACAAGACACTTACCCTAGAAGAGAAAAATCAAAGTGATTGAAGATAATGAAAAGAAGAAACGTTCAATAAAAGAACTGATTGTAAGAAACACCTAAATATATGGCATACTGAAAAACCAAATGAAGATTAAAGACAAATGGTTAAAGGAACAGCAAGATGAAGTTCGGTTTTACTGTATAAAATATGGAAGACAAAAAAAGCCAGCGATTGCCAAACAGGCTTTGGAAAAGGGACATGTGTATTGAAAGAAGACTTCCAATTAATCCGAAGAGTGGATAACAAAAGTTTATTAGATGTTTTTGAGACCCTGAAATCGAGAAGTTAACCAGGAAAGCATCACTAAACCAAGACTCAGGACCATTAGGAGAATCAAAATTGTTCAAATTAATCATTAAAAATGAAGCTTTCTGTAAAAGTAATGTTTGTTTTGGACTATAATTGTATCGAGCTGATAAGGTTAAAATAAATCATTACTTGTTTTATTTTTTAACTTTGACTGGTTGATTTGTGTATTCTGATTCACGATATTTCACTCCTCTGGTATCAGTTGATGCACGCCTTCCGACACAGTAACAATGGGTTATTGGGTCGTCTTGCATATATAATTAAGGGGGGGCGTGTCACAAATTATTCACAATATATCTGACCTAACGAAAAGGCTAGCCAAAGCCAGGCAGACCGTGCAACAAGTTAGCGAAGGACAACACAGGAGCAAAATCCAATACACTAATGGAGTGAAACAGGTGAGTGAGCAATACAGAGAAAGGGAACAGGTATGGTTACTTAGGAAAGGTGGCAGGAAGAGAAAGCTGGCATACAAATATCTGGGGCCATATAGAGTAAGGAAACGCATTGACGAGGTCAATTATGAAATCATAGACAGAACGGGCCAACAGCCGCAGACGGTGCATGTAGACCGACTGAAGTGACACGCACAGGGCACCGCGCCAGCGCAACGCCATCGCTGGAGTAGACAGCTGCAACCGGTAACACACGCAGACCCCTACTCGGAGAAGGAGGACGACGAAGATGTGCACCCCAAACAGAGAAACCGCACAAGCCCGAGACGAAACGTAACGACAGAACCTACTAACAGATGCACGCTAAGGCCCAGAACGAATCCCCACAACTACCACAATCTCAACAGTGGCAGAGTAGAATAGTTTGAAGCTGATGGTTGGGGGGGAGGGGGAGACAGTTAGGAATGAGTATTGTATAGGGACGTTTAAGTTTTTTTGTGTGCGGGGGTAATTACTGTTTTTTTTTGTTTTGAGGAATGGGCCTATGTGACGGGACATGTGTAATATTTGTAATAATGTAATATTCCACACGACCAGCCACTACAGATATGCCATTTTATAGCATATCTGTGTTTGTTTTTTTTTTTATTTTAATAAAAGGTAACGAGATTGGGAGTTAGCAAGCAAAAAGAATTTCAGTTAAAATCAAAATTTTACTTGGTTGTTGGGGGGGGGGGGTAGTGTAATTGGGTAGTGACAAGAAGTTCAAGCCGCTAGTAAGAGACGAACAAAGTTAGGCTCCGTCTGTTTTTTGTTTATTTTATTTCTTTGGAAACTTTGCAGTACTTGCGAACTCAACAAGATTGTGGCAAATTAATAATAATATTAAGTTAGTCCATTCTCTTTAGTTGAAAACATTCTAATTTCTCGATCGATGCTACTAAGGAAAGTAGGCCTAATGACCCCTTTGTTGGAGGATTAGGCGAATGGGATAACAGAACAATAAGTGCGAAGGTGGGAGCGACGTTGCCTAGACAACGACTCCCGATGGACCAGTTCTCAGAATAAAAGCCTAACCACCAACCAGAATTAAAGGCAAGAGTGCAAAACAGTGGGAAAAAGAAAGAAAGGAAAGTGTGAAAGAGAAAGTGAGTGGGGCAGTAACAGAACACATGAACAGTAACAGCGCACATGAAGAGACCGAACTCGAGGAGCTGAGAGAGTAGGAACGATGTGCCTATCGAACGATGATTGACATCAGCCAACACTAGCAGCAGTAATAGGCGAATGTAGCGGATGGTAAGTGGCACGGTTTAGCAACAGATGACAGGGTTTGAGTGCGGTGCACGAGGATCCTTAAGCGCTTGGGGGGGAGAGGGCACGAACCCCTAAAGCTGGGCTGTCGGCGAGAGGGCACAGGGATATAACAGGTTATTTCGCACATGGTTACGAAAGCCCAAGCAAGGAGCAATGAGAGAGCGGGAAAGTGATGACCTGGATCAACGAAATACTACCAAAGAATCCATCACCAGTGCGTGAATAATTCACCAAAGATAAGTACAGTAGAGATATAAGCAGGCCTGCGCGCAAGTGTAAAAATAGCATTAAGCTAAGTAGTGTGTGTGTGAAAAGTGAGAAATTAGTGAAATTAATGTCAACTCAAGTGAAACGCATATACACGGAAGGACAGAGCTGCGAACTTTAGCGTAATATTAAGACAGTAGAGAGAGACTGAGTGACTACTTACATATTCATAATTCTGAAATTTTTTTGTATATTTAGCATGCAGTTGCCCATTTAATTCATTTATTACAAATAAAAGCATTAATTACGTTAGAAATTGTTTATCATAGTACCATATTAGAATTTTTTTGTTATACATTCTTAAGAAATTTCACAATAAAGCTTGCTTGATTGATTTGCCAAAGTTTTGTTGAGACTCAGTAATTCAGAGACAGAGTATTAAAGTTAATTTTAAGCTAGGAAAAGAAGGGTTTTTCCAAGGGGGAACTATATTGTGGGCAGGATTAAAGGTAAGTGCACTGAGAAGTCTGGGAGTACAGTTAATTTTGTTAATCAAGAGTTTTATCACTATACAATCATGGAGCAGGAGGGAAAGTAAGGGTAATATTAGTAGGCTATTAATTTTTTTTGATTAAACACTATCGTAAGGATTGCATAGGAATTAAAGTGCGTAACCAAGAACAGGTTGCATAAGAGAGGGTAAAATAAAATTGTCAACACCCGCACGGTTTCCTCACACCTGCATAAAACTGTTAATAAACGTTGGAGGGCGCCAGGTTTTCTCCCTATCTCCCCAGGTTATTGTACTGGCTGACTGTTTTCTGGCTCAGCGGACAGGCG
Source organism: Rhysida immarginata (assembly GCA_023313115.1). NCBI lineage: Eukaryota > Metazoa > Arthropoda > Chilopoda > Scolopendromorpha > Scolopendridae > Rhysida > Rhysida immarginata. Next base: position 2,148,714 of record JAHWFO010061346.1, read on the forward strand.
GTTAGTATCAAGTAGGTAGTGGCTCAACCAATGAGAATAAATTTTATGGTCAATATCACTCTTGCTGTTGAGATTTAAGCATTGTACTGTTGCAATGGATCCAAGCTCTCCCCGTCAGCATCTTGCATCCAGTTCTCTCAACGTTTCCACCAGTGTAAGCATCTTGCATTGACGCTTCGGGAGGTTGGAGCAGACTTAAGTATGTCAACTACCGTGCTGTCCACTTGGTCGGAAATCACACAATTTTTGAAAACTTGTCATTCCATGTCAATCATCCAGGCCATGACACCCATTATCTATGTAGTTGAGAACTGAGATTTTGTGTACTGCTATTGTACTTAATTTCATGAACTTTTGCCAATTTTTATTGCTCTATATACATTCTGTTGGTAGTAATCGCAGAAAGTTTGATGCATTTGTTACTTCAAAGGAAATTATGAAAATTAGCTGCAGTTTTTAAATGGGAAAAAAGTAGGCTGACAATTTTTTCCCTGAATATTCTTTCTGACATGTAGTTTACGAAAACATGAAAGAATTGGCCTTATAAAATTTTATAAATTAATTTTATTAGGTTAGGTTAGATTCTGTGCCTTCCTCTGAAAATCATTGAAAAAATTAGAAAGTGATCTACAAGTAGTAAAGTTTCATCACAAAAAAAAAAATCATTATAAATTTTGAGAACATTTCCATTCAGTCATTGACATTCCCACAATATCCTTAATAGAAATACTGTTAACTAGCCAAGAAACATTAACAACATAAGTGAGAATAAAAATCGCAATATAAAACAAAACTACAAACTATAAAATGTACTCGTACATTACATCATATACGAATGGTAACTTCTGTATCACAACTGAATTAACTCAATGCAATGATACCTAGAGTTTTGTTTATAGCATTTGAACACTTTCTCAAAAATCAATACTATGTCAACATTACACAAAATGCTAATGCTGCAATCTCCATTCAAGTTCATGTGGAACTACACATGTGACAGACGCTGTAATGATTCACATTTAATATTTTTTTTGTACGAGGACCACTTTTCTTTCACTAATCTTGAAGAGTCTTTGCTTAGAGAATAAGTACGGCCTGTTGCTGTGGTGATATCAACTTCACTTAGAATATGAGAGAATGAATCAACATCATAAACATCATAATCAGGCCAATAGAAAGGGCGGGGATGGTCCAAGAGAATGCATGAACCTTACTGTAACAACCAGGGCCGTACCGGGAGGGGGGGGGGGGGATTTCCACTTTGTCAGCTGTTTCTGTTGCTCGCCCCCACCCCGAAATAAAATTCTGGGTACGGCCTTGGTAATATCTCCATCTTCACCATTCACCTTCTCGCAATTCCCAAGTACCAAGAACAGTCATATGCACATGCAAAAAAGCAGTTGGGCTGCAGAGAGATCATGCATAATAGTAAAATCAGTGCCACAGCATTTTTTTGCTCCAATCTTGATTGATGATAATGTGATGCATAGATCATGTTCCAGAAACTGTTTTTGCACTTTCAAAGCATGGAAAAAGAAAATTTCTAAATTTTACCATTTCATCTTTTGAAACAAAGAGAACTGAAATGCCTTGTAGGTTCTCCAGGCAGAATTTAAATACCTGCAAAGCTGTAAGTGTCTTTCATCTTTATATTGTGTTTGCAAACTTGTTTTTGTGACAAGTCTTTTAATGGTACAACCAATACCATTGCAGGGAGATTTGCCATGACTGGTTGCAAAAAAAGACCAGCTGCACTTTACATTGAAATTGTGTTCATAGTAGCAGATATTTCTGAAATTCTGACCATTTTTGTACTGTGCAGCACATCCATCAGTAAAATATTCAGAATAAGCAAGAGGAATTCCAGGAATTTAGTCACAAACAGGCGATATGGTAGTCATAAATTACCAATTTATTATTATTTTTTTTAATAGCATTTTTTCACGCTTCCCATTATTTCTACAAACTGATTCGCTTTTTTGTGTGACATAAAGATAGATTTATAATAAACCATTAAAGAATGACATAACCAAGTACCGAAGAGTTAAACTGAACCATTCGTGGAGCCATATTTTTAAATTGCCCAATGTAATCATTGTAAGTATCTAATGGACCATAATGATACCATTAAACCACTACCCTTTGAATCAATTTGGTATATCAGTAATTTTACCTTATATTCATTCATGGCACATCATTCCAAGTGTTTGATATATTACATGCCATATTTTAGCATTGAAAGTTCCAATGAACCATAATGGTTCCATTAAATCAGGTTTCTTTAAACCAGTTTTGACTATCATTAATTTTACGTTATATTCATTCAAGACACATCATTCCAAGTCCTTTGATATATTACATGCCATATCTTATTGAAAATTTTTGTGAGTGTCATAAGGGTACCATTAGAGCACGTGCCATTGTTTCGATTACAACCATTTTCAAAATGGTTCATTCCCGGAACCATATTTATCAATTGGCAAAAATAGTAATTTATATCTGCTTCTATTTCGTCATTACGATTTGTTTGATATATTACTTAATATAGCAATATCTCTCCATTGAAAATTGCTAGGTGGGGTCGTGAAGGTACCATTTGTGCACGTGCTATTGAACCGATTTAAATAATGTTTGTGATTGGTTCGCGCCATGAACCATATTCATCAACTGACAAAAACAGATTTTGGAAATCTTTCATAGCCTCGGAGGAGTTAGAGTTACAGACAGACGGACAGGTCTCCCCACACTGATAGCATAAAGCACCTTTCGGTACTTAATAATATTGTAAAACTTTCAAAGGAATCTATGAGGGGGCAATACCTTAAAAAAATTATAATGCCGATGTATCGAGTTTGTTTCAAAGAAATTATTTACATTTTTTTTTTCTAGGACATAGATTATAAATATTCAAAATAAGGAGCATGGACATAAAAATATAAAACTTCCTCTTTAAATTTTTTTTAAATTAAGGTTCTACTGCAAAAACTATAGGAATTATTGCATTTTTAAATTATAAAGGGGTTCGTGAATCCATATAACTTCTTTAGATCATAACTGAAAAAGTAATTGACAGGTAACATTTAAATTTTGGAAATGTTCCTTAACAAATAGACAATAACACTCCACCTCCACAATCACCTGAAATATTTGAGTCCCCCAAGGTTCCATCTTATCACCGCTTTTGTTTAATATTTTTATAAATGATTTTTCCTCCATACTATCTCCCCCTACCTTTAATATTGTATGCAGATGATGCAACAATATCCTATGCCGACGCCTCGCTATGTACATTACAGGATTACTTTAACTCAATTCTATTCTGGAACACTATCAATCATCAGTCCCTCAACCTTAGCAAAACCACTTACGTCATCTTCCATCAAAGCAATAAAAAATTTGACACGAACGAATTTTCGCTATATTACAAACTCACAACAGATTGGCCCATCCAAATCTTTTAAATACCTAGGCATTCACTTAACTCATACTGGAATACTCACATCAATTCTTTAGCTTCAACTCTTAATCAGCATTTAGGGCTTTTCTCCAGTCTCCACTTCTTTACCCCAAAAGTCCCCTTGATATTATATAATACTCTAATCCACTCCTCACTAACTTACGGCCTTCAATTCTGGGGTTCGACCACTAATCATAATCTTTTACACTTACTCAAACTTCAAAAATGGTTCGTTCGAATTTTATTAAAACTACACAAACCAGCCCCTGTGTCTCATCTTTTTACCATAGTGGGTGTCACACCCATTCAACAACTCTACTTTATAAACCTAGCAATCTTTATATACAAGATACTCTACAATCACATTTTAATCTCCCTCCCTCAGTCCTTATTTACAATTAATAACGCACCTTCTTACAACACTCAACACTCAGCCTCCTTGCAAATAGCACATATAAAACATAATTACGAACTCAAAAGCATCTCTGTCTCAGGCATTAGACTCTGGTTTTCTATACCACCAGATCTCCGAATGTCCCTGAATATCGCAACCTTTAAAACCTGTATACAGAATTATTTTTTAACACACCCACCTATCTATCTCCTTCCCACCTCGCCCCCTGAACATAATTTATATTACAATATATAAGGAGCATTCAAAAAGAAACTAGCTATAGTCTGGAATGTGCAAACCGGTGACAGAATGTTGATATCGTTGCGTGTGTAACAAAGAGTGGTTCCGACAAGAGCACGGAAGTTAACAGCCTGCGCGTTGGATTCCGATCGCGTTATGAAAACTCTCATTGCGACCGGTCGTTATTTTATGAATAGAGGGTCGTCCGAATCGGGCGAAAATTTAAAATGATTAAAGCCAGTTACGTATGCCTGCATCGTCCCCACGTCGATCGGACATAGTCGATATTTTGAGTCAGTCACCAGTGGCTCCAAAACGAGCTTTGCGACTGGCTTTGAGCGGTCGCGACCGGTCAGACTTTTTAGACACACCCTAATACCCTGTTCACACGGCAAATCTTGACCATGATCAATTCGCTGATCATGATAAGAAATGTAATGTGAACATAACGTGATTATACTCTGTGCAATAAAAGAAAAAACTGGCACCACGCCCAGTTTTTTTCTTTTATTGCACAGAGTATAAGTGAAACCTATAACCTGATCAAATCCTTACACGTGTTCAAAGCCGATCAACTCCCGGAATCCAATACGCTTGTGAAGGTTTTTCCTAATGGCGGAAAAACGCTGGTTCGCTATATATTTAAGAGTTTACGAACTAATTGCACCCTCATGCCATGAATAATTAACATAGAAGGAACTCTATTTGTCCAAGAACATCGATTATGAACCGAAACAAGAAAGAAACTAAGTTATTTTTATAATCAGAGAAGATTAGGTCGGCAGTAACGTGCCTATAACTAAAAACTCCACTGATGCCATCTAGCGGCAAAATTGTAACTCTGATCGTGATTAAGATTTTGCAGTGTAAACGCACGAATTTGCCGATAAAGCCTGAACATGATTCACCTTGAACGTGTGTAAACTGATCATGATCAAGAACTATAGTGTGAACAAGGTATAACTAAAACATGTGATGGACGATTGTAACATTTTTTGGAATAGTTTTTAACCAAAATAAATAAATAAATCAAGCAAATCTAGGTAAATTTGTGAGGGTGGGTGTCATTTCCTAACATTTCTGGATGATTTGATATGGAATAACCTAAACGGTATATACTGTACTGTATTTATTCTACTACATGTACAATGCAATTCCATTTTTAGAGCCCAAAAACAGTAAAAATGCCATCCTCTTGTATAATGCGATCGACTACGATTTTGACTCTCCACGAGAAAAATATCCAAACATTTACAGAAAAACCTGTTTATTTTTTACAGTTTTAAATATGAATAATCTGGAACTTTACTAGCCACAGTCCCTATTTCCAAGAAACTTCTCTTCACCATATTTTCGGCTATAGAATCTCAAGCCTGTTTAACCCAAGTAGCTACCTGAGAGGTCACTTTTGTATTAGTTTTGGTCGATGGGAAATTCAAATAAAAAGTGAATTAATGTACTGTATAATGAACTGTAGATTTAACCGGATATCAGTTAACAAAAAATGGAAGGCGATAAGAAATGTACGGTCTGCGAATTTATTCGCACTAACAAGGGAATCCCTCGAATATGTATGTCACAGATTTTCACCAAATTGAAATATGTTACTCATCTGAAGCTACTTGCAAAATAAGAATGTGTGAAATTGTGTTTCTTTCAAAATAAACCGCGAAAACGAAAAGATTTCAGCATACATAGCCATACAAGGACTCCATTGTTAAAGTGGTTAGGCTATGTGGGGTTACCTTGTAAGTTACAAAGTTCAACAGGTGGTGTTTTGTCACAATCCACAAACCATAACTGAACTGGAACAATACATCTCTGCTGCATGTCAGACTATTCCAACTGAAATGTTTGCACTGACGTAGGCGAATTTCATCCTCGGACTGCGCCACGTTGTTGCTGCAAATTTTGGATATTTTGAAAACTTTCGTTATATAATAGAGAGTACGGACAATTGGACTGCAGCGGCCATTTTGTTGCCTTTCTTCTATTTAGTAAAAGCTGAGCCAATGAAAAAGAACTCGTTTTAAAACTGTTCAAGTTAGACAACATAACTTTTTTCCCCCTATTTTTATCATAAAATGTTACAATTTAAATTTAAGTCATTAAAGTGATTTAATTTAGGTGACATACTACTTAGTGATGAAACAGGACTCGCTTTAAAACTGATTAAATGTTATACCACATTATTTGTTTTCCTATTTTTATAATATATATTATTTTATGAATATTTCAGCAGTGTCTATCATTCAATCACCATCACGCTGATTGTTTCCAACAATTATATACATAACTTTTATCTCTTGAACAATTAATTCAACTAGTATCTCATTGTTTAAAAGCATTGCTCTCAGCGTGATCCAAACTAACTTTATTATAAGATATACAGGGTGTCCCATTTAACCTGACAAATCAAAATAAATAAATAAAAATACTTGTTTAATATCTTTAAAAAAGCTATCCACTGATACCAAACTTGACCCCCCCTCCTTCTACCCCCAAAGTAGAGTGAGAGGCAACTTTGATATTTCAAATGGGAATCCCTATATTTTATTGCAGATTCGAATTTTATGCTAAAAATACATTCTTTTTGATTTGTGATAGATAGACGCTGTAAATAAGATTTTTTGTAGTTCTTGAGAAATACAGTTTGGATTGAAAAATAAAAAATACAGTACCTGTTCAATATTTTTAACAAACATATCGAGTGACACCGTTCCCTCACGGTGATTGTTAAGCTCACCATTTCAATTACGAGGGTAGCCCAGAAAGTAATGCACCACAATTTTTTTCTTCAACACAATGAAACTTAAACACACAAAAGAATGGTGTTCCTTCCACACTCCCTATTTTTCCACATAATCTCCCGTTGTATGCAAGGTTGCATCTAGCAAAATGGCAGGATAGGGAAATGAACAATAATTAGGGCACATTTGGTCAGAAAGTAGGGCAAGTCGGACACATAAGCGCACATTATAATGGTTAGTTTAAATAAATCCAACGAAAAAGGCAGGGCGCCGCGCCCTTCTATGGAGGGTTGATTCAGATAAAATGAGACGACTTTAAACGCCGTGTATGACCTTGACAGAATGTGATTTGCATGACTCGTCCACTATTCATGGGGATTAGCTTTGTATACACTTGTTGCTGTTATTTGGGATATTTCATGCTGAAACATGGCTTCCAAAATCACAGCTTTTCGGGAAGGGTATATGTTTGGCCTTTCCGACGCTAACTTGAGTCTTTCATGCATTGTGGAATTATGCAAACGAAATGGTATTGTGGTATCCAAAGCTACTGTGGGTCGAATAATCAAAAAGAACAAATTGCGACCATCTAATGAACGTTGACGAGCAGAGAAGCAGACCAGAAACAAGCCCCAGCCACCACGCCCAGCTCAGGTGGTGCGAGAAATCCAGTCTGAAGTGCTGAAAGAAAATTCCCCGACACAGAGAAATCTAGCTCAAAAGAAAGGTATTTCACAGGCAACAGTCTCCAGAATAATTCATGATAATGTTGGGCTGGAGCGACGTCATAAAGCGCGCGGTCACAGACTGTCGGCCAGGCACGTACAGGAACAATTCACCAACGCCAGAAAACTATATGAAAACCATCTTGTAGGTGACCGATGGAAATGGGTTGTCTCCTTGGATGAAACTTGGGTGTACCTCGATGACACCAACAAACCCAGGGCAATTTACTATCGCGAAAGAGGGGGCAAGGCCAGGTCCGATTTTGTCTGAAGGTGCAAGGAAAAGTTTTCAAAGAGCTTCATGGTAGTTGCCAGATATTGCTCACGTGGACTGCTCACGATTCATCGAGTTCCTGGAAACTGTAAAATTAGTGCAGCTTACTTCCAGAGTAATGTAATGGACCACATATATCGGCAGGATATCCCACGTCTGTACCCTGGTGAGCAATCAAAAGTTTAGATCCACATGGACAAGGCATCAAGCCACACTGCCAAGTCATCTGTGGCTTACTACAGGAAAATGGAACAGGAGACGGGCATACGAGTTATTCCCTTTTCTCAGGTGCCTGTAAAATCTCCTGACGCATCACCGATGGATTTCTGTGGTTTTGGTCTCCTGAAACGACGGCTCGGAAGTCGCCGACCAAGAACGTGGATGAAATTACGGTGCTGGGCGATAGTCCAACGTGGTTCTCACATCGAACACAACCGATGGTGACGCCATGGTATTATACCATGGTAAAAGAATTGCAAAGTCGTCTCATTTTATCTGAATCAACCCCCTGTATTCCAGCCAGACACAAGGGTGTGTATGCCTGTCGGTACCAGTCCTTGTTCTGTTCACGCAGCCATCTTGGAGCTCCGCCGAACCACTTTTTTATGGCCTCACCTTCTGTGCCTAGTGACTAACCGTACTTCTGTCGACTGCTCATGCTCCATACACTGCACATAAACGTTTGTGAATGTTTCCAACAGTTTCTTGCTCCTCAGTGAGAAATTCAATGACGACACGCTGCTTGTAACATACATCACTTACAGATGTCATGTTGTTCCATTGCTGCATGTACGCTATCTGTCGGAAGAAACAGAAGCTTTGCACATGCATTCTGAAAATTTCAGAGAATGCATATCTCAAGTTTCACATTCGTATCATTGTTGGGGATGGAGAAAAAAATTGTGGTGCATTACTTTCTGGGCTACCCTCGTAAATGCTCAAAATGACGACTTCGAACTTCAATGCACTTGTTGATTCTTGCTTCTAATGCCTGTACACCTCTTAAAAGCAGGCTGATGTATTGCAGTGCAAGCATCCCTTATTCGTTGTATCATGTTTTCGCGAGTTGTAGACGTTTCTTTATAAAGTTCTGGGGAGGTAAAGTCTGGCGATTATTGTAATCTTCATGTGCTACTAACGATTAACGTATTGGACAACCATCATGTCAAAACCATATGTTCGCAAAATCTCGCTTTCGAGAATTATTACTGTTGTCGTCGTTCTTGGTCATCCTCGTCAAGTTCCTCATCAGCATCGGGCTTCTGTTTACGCGACTCAATCTTGGTATACTATGCTACAAAATCTGCCCAGCAAATCCTGTCTCATTTCCAAGCAATTGTGGTAGTTTGTCTTTAAGAATATTTTGGTATTTGTTACCATTCAAATTGTTGACAATCGCCGTATGGTCCAATAAGTTTATCTCCAACTATTCCACACCAAACATTAAACGACTAAGGACGCTGATGGTTTACTTCACTAATCCAGTACAGGTTTCTACACTCCAAGAATGCATGGTATGGCAGTTAACCTCGCTGTGGTTCGTAAACGTTGATTCGTCAGAGAATAGTACATGAGCAAAAAAATAATAATTGCATTGTGGTCTATATTGCTAGGTGACAAATAATGAAAAATACTGGCTCATTTGTATTTGCTCAACTGCCCATTGACAAAACGTTAGTCTGTTTTGAAAATGATCGCACTAAAGTTTCTGATGCAAGAACACGTGCTATGGATAAAATTTAGGTAACTTCAGCATTCTCTAAACACTCATACGAAAAATTCCCGATTGGTGCGATATTTCTCGGATGCTCATGTGAATTATGAGCCTCTGCAGCTAATACTGTTATTTGATTATTTTCTCCACAAATAATAGCTGCACACGTTATTTTCTTTTTTGATGGAATTGCACAGCCAAACTGTTTAACTCTAACAAAAGAACATGATTGTACTCTTTCAGGAAAACGCTCAGTATACAAATCGAGAGCATAGTCAAAATTTCTCCTACATTCGCCAAAAATGAAAATCATTTCAATTTTTTCTTGAATAATTATATAATCCATGATGCAAAGATAAAAGAAAATGGCGGTGGCATGGAACACTTTCACTTCTTCTAATTAGAGAGGTGAATATCTAATACAGTAATTATCAGATCATCTCTGAAGTACTATGGACACTGATCATGGAGAGATGCCACCAACAAATTATGAAAAATCTACGAGGGGAGATCAAAAAGCAAGTTGCACTTCCACGGTATGACCTTTTATTATACCACCTATACAAAAGAACCACGGCTATAGAAGCATACAATGTAGGTTCACTTTTCCACATAGTCCCCAAGAGACCCTAAACATTTATCCGAACGATCAACCAACTTTTCGATTCCGGATGCATAGAAATCTCCTCCAGCATTTTGTAACCACACGGTGACAGCCGCTTTCACCTCCTCATCGTTTCGAAATCGTTGTCCACCGAGTTCCGTTTTGAGCTTACCGAAAAGATGAAACTCGCATGGCGCTAAGACGATACTGTATGGAGGATGTTGCCAAACCTCCCACTTGAATTTCTGCAGCAGTTCACACGTTCGGCGGGCCTTGTGAGGTGCTGCGTTATCGTGCAACAAAATCACACTGGCGCTCAATTTCCATATACAGCAATGATTTCTTGATGAATGTCCGTGCAATTCACCCGTTTGGCCCATAGAAATCGGATTGCTGCTCGCACCTCAAGTTTGGATTGGACATCCAGTTGACGCGCCATTGCTTTTAGCTCGCTAGTCACACAAAACACGATGGGAAACCACAGCAACCGTCCTATCCAACGTCTGCGCAGTTAATGTCCCTTTCTCCGCTTTGCCCAAGATTGCGCGCTCTTGCGGCAAGTTAGTGCAACTTACTTTTTGATCTCCCTTCGTAGTTCCTTCCGGACCATCTGAATATTTGCCAGTTGCTTTCATAATCCACTGTTTTGAGGTCTGTTGATTCTACTGTAACTCTATTGTTTTTGTCTTCTTCAATATTAAATAACCTTTTATTATTTTTTAAGAAACCACTGTTCCAGGGTTGAATAAAAATGGTTAGTCAGATCGGGCCAGGAGGAAACAAGCAATCTTAACCTACGACATCAAAGCTTCCACATGCTATTCGGACGTGAGGTGTGGGTTGCAACAAAGTCTAAATTTCGATTCCATATTTTTTTTTTTTTTTTTTTTTTTTTTTTTTTACAAAAGACACATAATCAGCAGTTCAATGAAGTGTCTGTTCTCGCTGACCTCGCCTCGCCTCCGAATAGCATGTGGAATCTTTGACATCACAAGTTAAGATGGCCTGATTTGATTAACCTTTTTTATTCAACCATGATCTGTTCTGTATTTTTTGAAGAATGAGAAGATAATGAATCGGATTTTGAAGGTTTATATTGTAAAGATCCAGGTTATGCATTTTTAAAATTGTAAATAATAAAGATTTTTATGTATATTTAGCACCCTTCAGGCCAGCAAATATGATAATTAAGCAGTTGATAAAGTGAGCCATTCAAAATGTCTTAAAATTTATTGAATTTAAAAATCTTCGGTAATTTACGTTTACAGCGTAGAAATATAACATATGAGGTCCCTTGCAAAATCATTGCAACTACAGTAAAATCTTGTTACAACGTACTCCAAGGAAACTGAAATTTTGTACATTAATCTGAAATGGGGGGGGGGGGAGGCTTGTGAACGATGCATATACAGGATTTGTATAAAAACTATCGGGAACAGTTTTTTCCTGACATGACTGTAATTCGCAACGCGCTAAGCATAAGTCAGCTGCGAGCGTTTGTTCAGGCTAGATCGAAGTTTTAGTGGACCCCTGTCGAGTGACTCGGTGCAAGCTCAAAATGCAGCGAACGATTGAACAGTGGGATGCCATCAAATTTTGTGTTGGACTAAGGAAATCAGGTAAGGAAAGATTGGGCAAGATCCGCCAAGTGTTCAAGGATGAAAGCATGTCACAAACTGCAGTTTTAAGTGGCACAAGCTCTTCAATGATGGCTGAGAGAGTGTGGAGGTCGAGCCCTGTGCTGGATAGCCGACAACAATTTGCAATGTGTGCGTGAAGTGCCACCTGAGAAGAGAAAGGTCAACCAGGTGAGGTAGCCATCGCCAGAAATTGCATCATGATAATGCACCCAGCCACGCCTGCTCCAAGGTGATGCAAAACGGCGTCGCGGCGATTCCCCAACCCCCTTACAGTTCCGACTTGGCCCCGGCAGACTTTTTCCTATTCCCAAAAGTGAAATCCTCCCTCAAAGGACACCACCATGGGACCCTAAGTGCCGTCAAAGGAGCTTGCACGTGCACCCTTAAGGACCTTCCAGAATCCACCTACCAGGAGCCTTTGAGTCGTGGAAAAGCCTCTGGCAAAAGTGTGTCAACGCTCAAGGGATGCACTTTGAAGAATTTTAAGGATTATAGCGATATCCGAAACCTATTTTTCAAAAACTTTTCCCGATACTTTTTATACTCATCGTGCACACTGTACAGTATGTGAACAGAAAAACACAAGAATAAATGAAGTGTAGCATTTTATTTTATTCAATACAAGTACAAAATGCAGGTAGAATTACAGTTGATTAATTAAAAAAAAAAAATCTAATGACAGTCTGCTTTCTTTCCAAACTTAAAATTGAGACAGGCATTACCTCTGGTTCTAAACGGCCATTTTCATCTTCGTCTTCCTGATCTCTTTCAATTTAATTTCGTTTTTGTCCCATGTTAACACATATACTTAAAACTAAAGTTAAAATAAACAAACGCATGGTGGTATGATCTTACCGTATTGATGATGATCAATCGTCTTGTAGCTGTATATACGAGTCTTGACTGAGTTGCATGCAGAGATTTCTGGGTTTATGTATTTATTTGAAGATTAATAAACTACAATGCCCACGGGGGGTATGGTCAAAGACCGACAAGTGAGGCCCCCGGGGTGTAACCGATGACAAATAATATGAGAGTAAAATTAATACAAACAATACAATCCAAAATGGCCAACACACAATGAAATATGAACTTGGCTTAAGTAATGATGTATCGTTTCATTTTAATGCATTGCTATTTGCCACTTTTGCATGGGCTGTTTAAGGTATTGATTAATTAATTAGAGCAAGACATTCTTATGATGTACGTTGTAATGAAGAGATAATTTAACCGAGGGAATGTAAAATTAGTTCGTTAAACTGAAACTTTTTAACATTAAAACGCCTAGATTTAGACCGGGGATTTTAAATTTGTAAGTTAAAGTGAGGTATGTTGAAACGAGATTTTACTGTATTCTTTTTCGGAAAAGCAGTTACACAATTTCATGCATTTTCAATACTATGAAGATATACTATTGATGGTATTAAAAAAAACATTTTTAAATAGCTACCAGTCAGCTTCTAGTTTTAACATAGAAACCACAGTGAAAAAATCAACGTTAGTCAAGCAGATTAATAACTAATATGTTTTTGAGTGCAGCTGCTAAAATTTTTATAAATACGAGGGTCGGCTGAAAAGTACCCTAATGCACAGTAGCTTTTAATAATACACCAGTATTGATAATGATTACTGGCAGAGAAAAAAAATACTGAGAACAGTGAGATATGGTGTAATGGGAGAATGCTCATTCTTGCAGGTTCAATTATTGTAAGTCACAAGCACTTGTGCAGATGAATCTTGATCTCATTATTCAAAATCCAGCAATAGCCTTTACCTAGGTAACAAATCCTTTAAAATCATTGCTAGTGAATTAAACTAGCTATAATAAATAAGAGGCGATAGCATTAAGGGAGAATGCATCAAGGACAGTTTTCCACCTTTCTCAGGAAATTATGATGCACAGAAAAAATTATGGCAGTAATATTTATTAAATGAATTATGATTAGAGGCTAATTACACCCCCCCCCCCCCCGCTCTGATATATTGGTTACACAAAATGCTTAAATTTGTAGTGGCAATACTGATTGTACCATCACAATGGTATGATTATAGTAGGGGAATTTATTTGTCACACTTTGATATATTGTTTTGCCATTACTTTTCAGCTGCCCCTCATAGGTGAAAAAAAATCCTGCTTAAATGAATATCAATAATCTAACCTAACTTTTTATTGTATTTTACAGAAAGAAGGAAGATAATCGTTTAGAACTTGCTAAATATAGTCACTATGCAAATTATGAAGAAATTCAACAGCATTTGAAGCAGCAGGCAGCATTTTCACAGAATAATCTTCTCTCCTCGAATTATTATGAATATGAAAGCATTCAGAGTACATTAAAAACTATGAAATTATCAGATTCTAATGCTAATTCTTTACCACGAGTATCTCATCGAAAGCAGCCTATTCAAGCATCTTCATCTCATCCTCTGGAATGTTCTGTCCAAACATCAAAGAAGGAAAAAACAAAAGACTATTCCAAGAGAGAGCAGCTTCTTGTTCGATCTCATGAGCCATTCTTTTTAATTAAAAAAAATGAACAGACACATAACTGCAGACATTTTAATAGTTCTAAAGTGTAAGAAGGGTGATTTGTTTAATGAAATTTTACAATTAAGCAATAATTTATTTATTTACTAAATTCTGAACATTTTATTTCAAGATACAATATCTTAAAACCATTTGTATATACTAAAAAGTTGCATGTCATTAAAAACTCCGTCCTCCATCATAAACTTTCTTTGAATTGTAATAAGAAAATGTGACAATTTATTTTTGTATAATAATGTTTTAATAGAAAATTTCCATTTTAAAAAATGTTGCCATAAGCTTTATAAAGATCCATCGTATTAATTATGAATCAACTCATTTAAGTGTAAATAACATTTTATAATAAATTTTAAAATACTTCAGCATTTCTTCTATTCAATAATTTTCATCTTATCCCTGGGCTTTGAGTTTTGCCAACAAGATTTCATTTTTTCTACATTCCTGAAACAAATAAAAAAAAAGATAATTTATTATTTCAGGTTATTTCTCAGCTGTAAAAAATCGAATATCACAATCATACATAGTGTAGAGGAAAATTCTGAACCAGTTGACTAACTTTAGAACAGAATGTGCCCGATTGAATAAAAGCATTTCCAGCGCCCTTTGGTGTAAGCAATGAGAAGTTATAGAAATGAACTTTTGACCCATGATAGATAGATAAAAAAAATCCGATTATGAAGTTGTCGGGCATCATCTTTTCAGTAAAGTCCACTCTTTGCATAAAACTCATAAAATGGGAGGGGGTGGGGGTCCATCTATGGGAAGCCGTACACTGTAATATCAGGGCGTGTACAAAATTTCTCAAAGTCAATAGGAGGTATCACAATATGTGGCTTCCCTGTGTAACCCAATCCTCATCGCATGACCTGTGTGCACTTAAGAATGATTGTGGGCAGAATTTCAGAATGGAGGAATAGAAAATGCTGTTCTGTTATTAGATTTGAAATATGCCTAATTATCCGTGTGTTGCTCATGTATTTAATTCAAAAACCTGAAGAAAAAAAAAAAAGAAAAACAGTCATGTATTCATAGATAAAACATCACTTTTCATCCATTCCCTCCACTTTCTGAATGTAGAAAAAGAAAACTGCATTTGGATTTAATACAAAGAAACACACTGCCCACAGGAAGGAGAAAAAATTTGTATTGTGCACGTCTAGAGCTTGAGCATTCTAGGGAAGCTGCATGTTGCAATACCTCCTATTTAGTGCTTTTTTATGAAAACTTGAAAAATTTTCCCGACTTAAAAATAATTAAATTAATATATTAATTTAAAATAAATAAAAACTCCCATTTAATTAAACAAAATATAAATAAATAATAAAAACAATGAATAAGTCACCCAATGGAGAAATGTGGAGATTATGTAGATGAAACACAGATGAAAAAAAGGTCTTGTGGAGAAATATGACACGAAACACAGGTAGGCACACAGTTACAGGTGAAGGTCTATTATAACGTTTTTGGAATTTTTATCCCATCTTCAGTATATAAACTTTTTGAATGAATTTCAGTTGAAAACAAAATAATAGAAGATATAATAATAAAAACAAAACAATGTAATCTAATACAATGTGTGATGTTTAATTTGATTGTTGTGAACAGGTTAATGGTATTGGATTGTTGAGTGCAAGGGAAGTGATATTATAGTTTTAGTAGTAATTTCCATTTATTATTAATTTCTATAGATGGTTTGGCTAAATTTTTTTCATTCGAAATAATGTTGATGGTTTCTTTTATTACTCTTTTTTTGTTTCAATTGTGTTTCGTCCTTCAACCTTTGCATTTCTCCATTGGGTGATTTTTATTCATTGTTTTTATTATTTATTTTTATTTATATTTTTTTTAATTAAATGGAGTTTTTATTTATTTTAAATTAATATATTTTATCACAACTTCTACTCTTATATAATAATTAAATTAATGCCAAATAAAATCTTTTTAAAGATTTAAGATACTTCTATTTAATTATTGTTAAAAGTCTAGAAAATCAATTTAAAGGAAAAAAAAAAAAAAGCTTTAATATAGGGTAGATGTACCAGGAATTGTCAGTTTAAGACATTACCGTGAAACGAAATTGTGTACGTAAATCAAATTGCATTTTGAAACTTTTCTAGTTATACCATTAAATTGTAAAAATAATGCCGAATGTCCCATTCTCTAAACAATTATTATATCTTTAAAAGCTATTAAGTTATTAATTTTTTTCCTAACTAATGGATGAATCACCAGAAGTTGACAGGCAGCTTCACCAGCAATTGACAATATTTTAATTGCACATTTTTATTATATATTTTATTACAAAAAATAATTGATAACAGTCAAAAGTAGCTGATGAAATCAAGCATTTTTAAGAATGTGTAAAGTACCGGGTGGGCAAGAAATAACGTGAGGTGTTCTGAGCTCGCTATCAGGAATTCTATTAGGCCAAATGCAATACATTTTGATGTATATACTTAGTGGAACATGCAGTTTCAATTTCTGCAAAAAAAAAAAAAAATAGTACCAAAAGTCGCCATAGGGGGCGCTTATTTCATGAAAGCAATGAATACATTTGCATAAGCGCGTTCCGTGTTGAGCAATCATGACAATCAAAGGCAAGGCTGAGGATTTCCCATCATTCACGAACGAATGGCCTGACAATGACGCTTACTCTGCCTGACCGGGCGTTATTAGTCAAGTTGTTTTATCAGAAGAGCGACAATGCAAGTGCTGCCCTTCGTGAATTCCGGCGATTGAAAACGTTACGAAGAGGACCGATGAGCATAACTAACTTACGGAAAATGATTGAACGAATTGAATCTACCGGAACTCTAGGAGTGCAACCAGGCCGGGGACGCAAACGAATCAGGCAGCAACACGAAGTTGCAATTGCTGTTGTGGAACAGGAGATGACTACTGTGCAGGGTACCAGCAGTGCACACGCGATAGCACGCCAAACAGATATCCCATATTCTACGGTGAGGACAATATTGCATAAGATATTGACATTTTATCCCTATAAACTCACACCTGTTCAACAATTGCTTCCTGGAGATGAACGTACCAGAACTGACTTTTCGTTAAGATTTTTAGCATGTATGGAAGTGGATGATGCATGGCCATGGCAAATTTTATGGAGTGATGAGGCACATTTTTATTTGAATGGTGATATCAATACCCACAACTGCCGTATTTGGGCTGCATCAAATCCACAAGTGTGTATGCCAACTCCTATGCTTTCACCGAAACTAACAGTATGGTGCGGCTTTACTGCTTCTTTCATCATCGGCCCGTACTTTTTTGAAAAAATCCGTCCCCGTGGACTGGTGACTTGTTCCTTCAATTCTGCCAGGTATGCCGATATGCTTGAGAATTCTGTGATACCACGATTGCAGGAAAAGGGTTGTCTGGATTCTACCATTTTTATACAGGATGGTGCGCCACCGCACATCGGATGTCAGGTGCAGCAGATCTTGCGAGAACGTTTTTCAGACAACAGAATAATTAGTCGTGCATTTCCCATAGTATGGCCACCCACGTCGCCTGATCTCAACCCTTGTGATTTTTGGTTATGGGGATATTTGAAAAGCCTTGTGTATCAAGCACATGTTCCTGACCTCTCAACCTTAAAGGATCAAATAACGTTACATATCAGACTAATTAATGCAGATATGCTGCGAGCTGCCGTAGAAAATGTCGTGTACCGCATGCAACTATTGGAACAGCACACTGGTGGCCATATTGAAACACATTTGTAATTAAAAATAAAACATTGTTTATTGTTGTTACTAAAGTTGGTTTGTACAATATTTGTTCATTTGACAATTAAGTATCCATTGTTTTCTTGAAATAAGGTGCGTCCCATAAAGATAAGGCCACCTCAAGAATTGCTTGTTTAATGAAAACAACAACAGTTTGTATTAAATATATTATTTTATTCAAATCCTGCAAACATTGTTAAGACAACAAAAAGAAAAAACTTTAGCCATACTTTACAACAATGGAGAAAATAATTAAAATGAAATTTGCACAGTAAATTTCTGTCCCATAAATTTAAGGCCACTTACAATTAATGCCAACAGGTGGAACAATAATCTAATTGCAAATGGCGCACTATTTGAAAAACCATCTGTAGATAGTTTAAAAGAAATATCCAGCAAATGGGAAAAGGTAAATCTTTAACAGACCTTGAGAAAGGTACAATTCGTACACTACACTCTGAGAGTAACTCAATTCGTAAAATCAGCCAAAAATCTGGAAGATCTAGATGTGTAATCTCTAATTTCCTCAAGCTTGATAAAGATTATGGCACAAAGAAATCATCAGGTCGCCCTTCAAAGGTTACACAACGTGCAAAGCGTCTAATTGTACGTGAGGTAATACAGAACTCAACTTCTTTTCGAATTGGATAATGTAGCAGTATCGAAATCTACAGTTGGCAGGGTAGTACATTCATGTGACTACCTGAAATTCACAAAACAAAAGGCTGCACCATCTCAGAAAATTCATCACAAGGTGAAACGTTTACAGTGGGCACAGGAGCGCATGAGTTGGACTGGAGTCTGGAATGGTGTAATTTTCAGTGATGAGAAAAAATTCAACCTGGATGGCCCTGATGGTTGGCAATACCATTGGCAAGATTTGCGTAAGGAAAAAGCCATATTTTCCAAATGACAACAAGGAGGTGGCTCCGTGATGGTATGGGCTGGATTTACCAGTTTTGGTAAAACACGTATTGCTTTAGTCAGTGAAAGAATGAAAGCAGTTGACTACCAGAAATTGCTGGCTGATTTTCTCCTGCCATTTATGGATTCAACCTCGGACAGAATAACTTTTTTCCAGCAGGATAATGCCCCTGTCCACAATGCAAAAACTACATTTGAATGGTTTCTGGCAAATGGGGTGCCTGTGATGGATTGGCCTGCCATGTCTCCAGATTTAAATCCAACGGAGAACATGTGGGGAATGCTGGCTAGAGCTGTTTATGAAGGTGGGCGACAATATTCAACAACAAATGATTTGAAGCAAGCCATCATTCAGAAGTGGGAGGATATCAGTATTGAAACTTGTGCGGAGCTTGCACAAACAATGCCACAACGTATTTTTAAGGTCATTAAGAACAAAGGTGGCCCCATAGGATACATGAAGTTGTTTCCTATGCCAAAGGGAATGTGGTAGAAAACTTTTTGTTGGCATTATTTGTAAGTGGCCTTAACTTTATGGGACAGAAATTTACTGTGCAAATTTCATTTTAATTTTTTTCTCCATTGTTGTATTGTATGGCTAAAGTTTTTTCTTTTTGTTGTCTTAACAATGTTTGCAGGATTTGAATAAAATAATATATTTAATACAAACTGTTGTTGTTTTCATTAAACAAGCAATTCTTGAGGTGGCCTTATCTTTATGGGACGCACCTTAAGTGCCCTATGGCAACTTTTGGTAATATTTTTTTTGCAGAAATCGAAACTGCATGTTCCACTAAGTATATACACCAAAATGTACTGCATTTGGCCTAATAGAATTCCCACTAGCAAGCTCTGAACACCTCACATTATTTCTTGCCCACCCGATATTTAATATTAACTAAAACTGTGCTTTTTAAAACTTAAGTTGTTCATTTAGATCATTCATCTTTTTTTTCCTTTGAAATAATAAATTAAATCAGCCCACTCCCATGTAGCGTGCAAGGACCATAGAAAATGAAGGCGTTTCCCAGTAGTGCAATATCATCAGATCTTGGCCAACAAATTGTTCGTAGAAAACATGATTTTTGACGATTGTTCTCCTACTTGCAAAATTCATCCACTTCATCCTATGCTAATTCTTATCACAGTAAACAGAATACCAGTAGTAGTTTTCTTCTTGGAAGATAACTTATCATGGGCTATCTGTTGATCATCTCTGTGACAAATTCAGGACCAACAAAATGAATCGGCGAATAGGGCCTAGAAGATTTACGTCAAAGTGGATGATCTAGAAATTGGAAGTCAAGTTCTTTAATTGACACAGCTAGGTCAATTACTGAAATTAAGAAATTAGACTTATGGGGGACAGAGCAGCAACGATCAGGAGAAATCCTGAATCCTGGTCACGGCACCAGTTATATGGATAACGGTGCCGCAACTATCAGAAATTAAAACCTCGCATATCCTGGACGGCAGAGCACCAGTTATATGGGGGACGGGGCCCGAACCTACCTCACGGCGTCAGTTATATGGGAAACGGGGAGAAGGAAACCACTACGACTTTGGCGAACGATTCAACAATCCTGAATTTGCGTTGTTAAGGATGGTAAAGTTGTATAGTGGAATTCAGGAGGTTGAACCACTACCAAATTCTCAATGAAGGACAAGAAAGAGCAAAAAACGCTAAAAGCAAAAAAACAAGACTTAAACTTAAATAACGCATCAAAGCGTAACAAGTTCACTGCATTCAGCAAAAGTAATCTGGCCTACTTGTTTAGCTCCTTTTTCTGCCAACACTTTTCCCGGTGTCTGGACAGTTGTATTCCCCGTTTCATCCACATTATAAATGTTTTCGGGAGGAAGTCTCCACTGCCGGCTTATTAAAACCCATTGCTTTGGCCAGGCTTGTTGCTTCCGGTTTTCGTAGAGAAATGTTCCCGACTTTTTTAACAAAGCCAGAAAGCCAATCAGGTCCTGCCATCCCGTTTTTTATCCAAGACTGAGGAACATCTATCTATATTATTCTTCTGTGCAAATTGCAGAGCCAAAGTTCGCGCTACAGTTGTTGTCACACCATGTTATAGCCTAGATGCCTCAATTATGTAATCTGCGAGCAGTTTCTGGTTACATGTGTCGAAAACTTCTCTGCACTCATAATTTGGAGTGAACCTAACCGAACTTGTATCATCACTGCCTAATTTTTTACATTTGGCAACATATCGCTGCAGAGTAGTGTTCGGAATTCCGAAAGTTTCTGCAGCTTCGTGCATCGTCTTGCCTTCTTTCATTACTGAGTTAACAGCTCGCCTCATTACGTCGTCATCAATCTTGCCAATATTGGTCTTCCTAGTTCTATTCCGAACCATCTTGATACACTTATAGCACCCTTAAATTAAAAAAATAAAGAAATTAACTTATAAGAAAGGTATTTTTTCTTAGCATTTTTTGTGTCACTGCGACATTAAAAAAATTATATTGCTGTGAAATAGGTGGGGCACAGTGGGTCATGACCCAGTGTGCCCCACATTACAATTAGTCATATAAGATAACATGACCATCTCTACGCTCTCCGCAACGACTGGCCATAATGCACACAAATAGTCAATATTTTACTGATAATTTCCATATAAAAACTATTTCCTTATTACATAGCAGTTATGGAGTAAACACAACTGGAAGTTGACAATAAAAGCTTAGTTTTTATCTGAAAATTGAGCTCTTATTTTCTGGTGTTGCACGTGTTGTTGCAGAAAGCTAAAACTATACAATACACTTGCAGTAATGGATGGTTTAACAACTTTATAATTGCAAAGTTGAATATTGCTGGTAGATGTCGCAGAGATCGCAATGACCTACTGTACCCCGTGACCCACTGTGCCCTGGTCTCCCCTATTCTTCGCCATACCCATCCATCCTATTGCCAGATGATGTAGCGGGACTCATCACTCCATTCAACCATTCGCCATTGATCCAGAGTCCAATGTCGTCACTCTTTGCACCATTGCAATCTCCTCACTGCATTGCTGGTGCTGATGTGAGGTTTGTGGACTGCTGCACTGCCATAAAAACCTATTGCACGCAGTTCCCTGCGAACAGTCAGGGTGCTCACAGTTGTTCCTGTCGTCTCTATGAACGATCTGTGACGGTTTGCAGTGACCACTTTACGAAGAACCCTTTGGTCTCTGGCCGACATGATTTTGGGTCTTCCAGTCCTAGGCAGAACACTTGTGGTGCCTTTCTCCTTCCACTACAAATTCCACCCGTCGCATGACAGGTGTCAACCGTACAGGAGAAATTAATTAAGAAATTAATGTGGAGCATCAATGGTGTTCAAAACTTATATTCTGCAACAGTATAGGCTACTGCGAGTCTGCATATAAAATAAAACAGGGTAGTGCGAGTCAGACTAGAGGGTTCCGTACTACCATATATTTACCAAAATATGTCAGGGGTCTGCAAGGTGTGGCACTGTTCTCGATTTCGGCTTTTATAGACATACAATCTATAATAGTTTAAGTGTCGAAATTTATAAAATAAGCGCTTTGAATAAAAAAGTTTTCAAATAGACAGAGCACCTGAAAAAAGATTTTATGTTTGGCTTGTGCAAGTCCAACTCACACTTGGCCAGTTTTTCATTATTTGTTGTAATACTTTAGAGTTTGAGCTACAATCATGCCAAGTTTGACACTTGTATGTACAGTGGGGGACCATGAATCCGGAATGCTCAGGACCAGAAGCATTCCGGATTCGTGGTGTTTTTTATTTTTTACTTTTTTTCCTTGGGAGAATTTGCACAACACGTGTGTAATTAAATCGTTTCAATTAAATGACGACTGTTATTTAAAATTTATTTTAAAATAAAGATTTCACATTTATACAATTAAAATCAATGTTGTAATATAATCTTATTTATTAATGTAATTATATTACGATTTTGTCCCAAACGTCTTTTTCTTTTATGTTTACATAACTTCAAGATCGTTCTTCACGTTTGGTTAGCCAGTGTCAAAATTAATTTTTCTTCCGATGTTTCTAAGAATTATCACATAAATTCATTTATAACTGTGCATTATTTTTACTTCAGTAGAAGAGTGTTAGAAATTGCAGGAAAATTCAATTAGGATCTGTGTTAAAACAACAAACAACGTTTCAAAAGTGTTGAAAATCCGTCGGCGAACAGACCTAACAAGTCTAAAACTGCCTGGAAATGCACTAAATCATCAAAAACACTCAAAACTGTGTATTGTGAATATAATTTATTAAGGAATTTTAATTAAAACTAACTTTTATTCAGCAACTATGAAATTTGTTTCACGTGACAATTTTGTAGATAGACATTAAAGATAGGCGATTCAATTTACGGTTAGCACGAATATTTTATTAAGTGTATAAAAAAGATTACGCTTTAAAAGTAAAGTGCAAAAAAAAACACAAAAAAAAACACATTTGAAATCGACATTCGCGTCGTCCCTAGGCTTGCCAACCCTCCCGCAACCTCTGCCCGGGAGGTAGAAATCTTTGGGAATTGTGTTTCAAAATTGAAAAGCGTGAAATAAATTTACGTTTGATATACACTGGCTGCCCCAAAAAAAGTTACGATGTAATTTACACATGTAAATACCGAAATGGGAAAGAATGCTGATATAGGTAGAAAATGTGCATGTTAGTGCACCCGACAACCTTCAAATAGTGAAGAAGCAGTGTGCAACTAATCATTTGAAAGCAACCATGTCTGACGAAGTTACACGCGGTTGTGGAAAAGACGTTTTGGAGTTCAAGAAGGGCCAAATTATTGGACTGCACCAAGGAAGAAATCATGCAAGGAGATTGTTGAAACCACCGGCATCGGAGTGCAAACCGTCCAGCGTATTATTAAATCATGGAAATAGATGGGTGAACAAAGATTCTCAGGGAAAAAGTGTGGTCGAAAAACAATCCTCTACAATCGTGACCGCAGATCGTTAATACGATTGGTGAAATGTAATCGTAAAAATAACACCCTAGAACTTACAGAAAGCTTCACTACCGAATTCCAACACAATTTCCACCCAGACAATGAGATGAGAACTACGGGGACTGGCATTAAATGGTTGTTGCGATAAGAAAGCCTTTAGTTACTGAGACTAATCGGAAAAAGACACTCCAATTGCAAAGGAGTATAAAAATTGGACCCCTGACAATGGTAAGAGATTATGTGGTCCAATGAAAGCCGATTAACTCTCTTCCAACATGATGGTCGTATCAGAGTTAGAAGAGAAAGGCATGAAGCAATGGGCCCATCATGTACCGTACCCACTGTTCAAACCTCTGGACTAGGCTCAGCAACATTGTGCAGCAATAAAATGAAGTCTCCAGAATATCTGAGCATATTGAGTTACCATCTTCTACCCTCAGCTCAGTACTTCTTTTCAGAAGGAGATGACAGTGAAACTTAAATTATTCATAATAAAACTCTACAATAAAGCATCGGTGTTTGCATAGTAGCAACATCACCTAGACAGAAGGCCTGCGCACAGAAATGTCATACATCGTTACATCATCAAACGGCCAAATTTAGGGCTTATTATTGGTAGAAATACGATTAACAATAGCCGCTTTTGTGTGATGTAACAATGTATGACGTTTGTTGCGCAGGCCTTCTGTCTAGGTGGTGTTGGTAGTAGTCGACTGGTAACCGTTTTATTCCTTAAAAAATAACAATGATGAAAATGTTAATGGAATCTTTGGAAATTGTAAACGATAGCTTGCAGATTGTATTTTTAAAACTTCCCTTTAAAACCTCTTGGATTCTTGCTTTTTTCCAATCACTAATAACCTTTCTTTATCACTAGCCATTCACACGATCTTTTGACGTTCTGCAACCTTTTTGCACCACCAGATGAGAACTTATTAATCTGTTCAGGCAGCGCACGATAATAACGTACCGTCTCATCTGCATTATACAAATTCTCTGGAGAAAACTCTAAACAAATTTGGGGCCAATTTCCTGAGCTGAAACATTTGCTTCCCTCGCATGCTTCTGATCCACACGGATATCTCTTTCACGAACGCCTGTAAACCACATTTTCAACGCCTTTTCCATCTGTTGACCCTTTCCCTTCCGATTTCTAAGGCTATTTACATTTTCATTTTACACAATAGCATCCTCAATTGCACAACGATTTTTCAAATTTTTGGAAAAAAGAGATTGGGAAATTTTCAATTGAATTGCTGCATTTAGTTGACTAATTTTCGGAAGTTTACAAGCTTCCGTATTATGTCTGCTTTATCCTTTAGAGTAAGATTATTTCGTCGTTTAACTGGTATACCCATCGAAATTCTTTATTGATAAATGTGCAATAGGACAGTTGCATAATTAATAAATTTAGCGTAATGGGACAGTTATGGATAAAAGAAAGGAAAATAATGAGGATTGAGCTTTTAACAGTGAACTGCAAGTATGCTATAATTTTCATCTAAAGTATAACGAATTTCATGCCTTTGCACTACAAAATGTTACATGCTGCCAGAAATAGGGCAAAGTACAAATTTAAAAATAAGTATTCAGTGAGAACAGCAATAACAGTTACGTTATTTATAAATCTACTCAATCATTTTCCTGGAGTTGTTCAAAATCACATAAAGCTCACATCACATTTTGTTTGTTTATTACAGAAGTTTAATGATATTCTAAAATAGCCTCATTAATCCCATAATAGCTCAATAATCCCATAATTAAGCCCTTAAAACAATTTTTCATATTGTAAGCTAAGATGAAACACTAAACTTTAAGGTTTGTTATAAAAGACCGTAAGTAATGACCTATTTGTCTATTACTGTAGGCATTTTTTATAGTCAGTTTGGTCATAAAACATTAATTCTGGATGCAAGTTTCTTGACTTTGTACAAATGTCAGGAAAAAAATCAACAATTCGCACACGAATGCAGATAAAAATATTCTGTTTGTAAAGAAACGATTAAAATGAAGTCGATTTTTTACCAGGGAAAAAAATTAATGCTAGAATTGTTCGGTATTTGATCATGAGTTTATGCAAATTTTCAAACAGTATAAAAAGAGCAGCACTTGTTGCAAACGCTATTTCAGAAGGACGGCACATTGAACATTTGTAAGCTAATAGTTAATCATGCATCTTTCCATCTGAAAATTTACATAAACTGATGTCTGTAACCTGACAACATCTGACTTTCTTGAACTTGCTTTCTTTGGCAGACAGGAACAAAGCGCGAACTGATTAAGCGTGACTGGAATACACACAGTGTAAGATTAAGAATACATCTAATCTTAATACACCTAATCTTACACCATGGGAATACATCTCCCGGAATTGACAGGCTGAGAGTTGGCATGCACTTTCCGGTGTGAAGTGGTCTTATTCCATGATTATAAAACAATGCAAATCCAGGGGTCTCACTATTTCAAAGGCAGGAATTTGTAACATACTAAATAAAAACAGAAAAAACGCAATACCAGCAATGTTGGACGAACCTGGACCCTCAAGACCATGCCCACTCTAAGCAGAACACTGGAGGTTGTAGCCAAAGTCGAGCGTCTCATCTCTGCTGAAAAACTCAAAACTCAAATGGCTGTCGCAAACAAAGTAGGGGTATCACAGTCAACGGAAAGCAACATAATGCACAAAAATCTCTGACTGGTTAAGCATCCCAAGTCTCGGGTTCATAAGCTCCTTCCGAGGCACGTTGCAGAACGACGTACCAACTGTCGAAAAATGTATGTGCTGTATCTGTCGAGCGATAAATGGCAGTTCGTTGTGAGCTTGCGCGAGGCATATGTTTACCTGTCAGACTGCAACAAAACCAGAGCAATTTACTACAGGTCTATGGATTAAAAAATTACCAAAGATGGCGCAGGGAATGCAGAGAAAGTTTTCCGAAAGGATTCATGATCATAGCTAAATACTGCTGCAAAGGCAAATTGCGTATATGGAAGGTTGGTAAAAATGTGAAAGTGAACTATCTCTACTACCAGAGGAACATTTTGGACCCACTGCTTCGCCATGAGATTTCCACACTCCATGGACAGGACTGAAATCTGGTATGCGTGCATCAGGATAAAGCTGCGAGTCATACTCCCAAGTCAACGGTCGCCCATTTGCGAACACTGGGACTGGAGACGGGCATACATTCAATTCCGTTTGAAGACATACCCGTGAACTCTACAGATGCATCCCCCATGGATTATTGTGGCTTTGGATTGCTGAAATGTGCCCTTGGAAGTAGGCGACCCCGTACATTGGATGGTCTATGGAAAGCCTGTGAAGAGGGGTGGGCACAGGGCATCCTAAATTCTCTGTGGCAAAGTCTTATTGAATGGAAACTGCAATGCAGAGCCATAGTTCGATACCATGGGCACCAAATAGAACATCACCAAACACAGCGGCGGGGTTTCTCACAGACTTATGACGCTTGCAAATCATTTAGTTGTAACGTACTCAACCCTCTGTACACCCTCATCACTGAAAATAATTTTCTTCCAATATTCAGGCGCATTGGGTAAATCAGATGTCGCAAGATGTTAGTAAATCCTATTCGGTAAGGGGGTGACAGCGTCATATCGCGCACGTGATCCTGTTCGGCCAGTCAGAAATCTTGCTAGAATCTAGCTTACCAAGCTAGGTACTTTCCTCCTGACTAGCCGGTAGTTTCTACCCAACAGCGGTCATGGCAACCTCCACAGATTAGGAGATCTGTACTGAAGTTTGTAAATTTTGTATTAAAAATTATGAGAGGTAGTCTACTGAAATCTCCGCGCGACAGTACCGAAGCAAGCTGCTAGAGGGACCAAAACAAAACGGTATGGCCCACTGATGGAATATCGTGCAGTGATTCGTTTTCTGCATTTGAAGGGGTACAACACTGCAACAATCCATGCTGAGTTGGTGGAAGTGTACGGCAACAATGCACCATCATATGACACACTGGTTAGGTGGTGCAGACACTTAAAGTGTGGACCAACTTGTCTAAATGACGAAGAACGAAGTGGCAGACCATCTCTCCATGAAGAACCAGAAATCCCAAGAGAAGTGGAGGCCCTGGTGCTCGAAGACCAGCATATCACAATCGAGAAGAAAGCGGAAAAAGTGAAAATCAGTCATAGGTCAGTTTAAAACATCTTGCACGACATTTTGAATATGACAAAGGTCACCGACCGATAACGATAACGCCCCAGCTCATTCTGCACAGGACTCACTCACACTTGGTACGTCTTTGGGCTATCAAATTTTGCCCCCCCCCCCCATATTCTCCTGACATGGCTCCCAGTGACTTCTTCCTCTTTCCTCGGATGAAGAAACCATTGAGTGGGAGGCATTTCCAGGATGATGACAAGATGATTTTCGAAGTGGAACGTTTCCTGAACAGCCAAATTGCAGACTTCTATAACCAAGGTCTCCGTCGGGTCATCCGTCATTGGGAAAAATGTGTTGCATTGAAGGTTGAATATGTAGAGAAGAGGACAAACACCATCACCAAGTTCCATGGTTGCAGCTTGATTTTTTTCAAATCTTTATGACCGCCCCTCGTACATTATTAATAAAATTATAACTATTATTAAGACACGAATATAATAATCGTTGATTAAGGAGTCCATAATGTTGTTTCTATCAATAAAGTTGGTAGGTACTTTGCAATACAAAAGATGGAGAACAGAGTTTCCGACTAGTTTCGCCATTTATTCCCAGCTTTATCAAGGATACACATAAGAGGATATAAGCCTTCATATACAGAAAATATGGTACAGAAAGGGAATTGATTGGATGAAGAACTAACAAATCGTGAAAAATAAATAAATAAAAATCGTGTGGATAAGAGAAACCAATAGTAAACAAGGAAGACATGGGAATAAAATTAAAATAAAAATAAAATACAAAAGCAAAAAATGGAGGATCATGGTAAAAACGGAAATAACATGGTAAAAATCAAATCGCGGACATAGTAGAAGACTTGTCCAACAGTTAAATATACAAACAAAGGTGAAAAGAAAAAGAATACAAAAAATAAATAAATTACAGGATATTAACTCTCTCTCTTTTTTTTTTAATTCATTGTAGTAATCCAATATGTCCATCCAGAGCCTGTATGGCCTGAGGCCGACGAGTTGGGTCTCTGGATGGGCCTGCATTAACGACTGTTTGATGGTCACAGCAGCCGGGGAAGGGGGGGGGGTGAAAATCCTGGGTCACTGATGAGTCGCCCATCCAGTGACTAGCCGTGCCTGATGTTGCTTAACTTCACTGAAATTGTGTTTCAGTGAAAGCTCGCCAGGCCACGGCCTCCCCCAAAAGAATAAATATCAGATAAAGAATTTAAAATAGAATACATTGTGATAATTTATATATGTATATATATATAAATGTTAAGAATGA
>JAHWFO010061346.1:2188488-2217020 GCA_023313115.1 Rhysida immarginata
CTCAGCGCCTCTGTTTCTGGCTTCTCGCATGTGCCTCCCATCAGGTAGCTCCCTATAATTAATTTGATTGTGGCGGGGACGCATGCATACCTCGGCTGCTCATTCTGTACTGGCCCTGCTTGTCTGGGGACCAATCCTGTCAGTGGTAGGCAGTCACCCCAATCGTCATCTCTCTCCTCATCTCCCTCATCTATCACTGATGGGTTCACTGGGCGTTTCTCAGGCCGCGCCGTTTGTCTACTCGGTTGTTCCTGCGTGCATGTCTTGAGTCTGTCTATGTGCACTGTCTGGGTCTTCCCTGTTTTAATGTCCTTCACCTCATAGTTGACAATGCCTAGCTGTCTAACGACTCTATATGGTCCTAGACTAGTTCGCCTTCCTTATGTTCTTTGGGCACTCTCCTCGTTTTATTCACGTATTCCAACTTCCGTTTCCTTCTCTGTGTACTCGCTTCCGCTGCTATCACCCTGGCTTCCTCGAGTCGTTTCTCTAAGTGCGAGCGATAGGTCTCATAATTGGCCTCTACATAGTCCCCTTCCTCCACCCAAGACGTCGGTATCCTCGGGTCGAACCCATAGATGAGGTACGCCGGTGTATCTTTGGTGTTCTTGTTAACTGCTGTCCGTATCGCGCACAGTGCGGCGTCCAGTCTGTCCGCCCAACCTTTCGGGTGGTTCTCGCATAGCGCTCGTAGTGTGGTAGTGATCGTCTGGTTAAGCCTTTCGCATATTCCGTTCGCGGTAGGTCTATATGCCGTTATGTTTTATGCCTAAATCTTGATATAGTACCCATAAGATCTTCGACATGAAGTTTTTTCCCTTATCCGTCACTATCTCTTTTGGTATGCCATACCGACAGATGATGTGCTTAAATAGTGCGTCTGCAATCACCTTCGCGGACTGGTCTCTCAGCACTACAGCCTCCGGGAAACGGGTAAACGTGTCCACCATGACCAATATAAACCGGTGGCCCTGATGTGATGGTTCTACCGGTCCTATCACGTCCAATGCCACCTTGTGATACGGCTCGCTTACTATGGGTTGCTCTTGGAATGGCGCTTTCTGTTTCTTCTGGCACGTTGTGCAGTTACCTACGTATCTTGCAATGTCTGTGCTCATTCCCGGCCAAAAGTACATGTTTCGCACTCGCTGTTTAGTCTTAGCGATTCCTCCGTGTCCCGCCAGTGCATTGTCGTGCGCCTCGCTCATGATTGTTTCTCTCATATCTTTCCCAAAACAAATTTTTCTTTTTTCCTGCCCTCGATGGTTCGGTTCTGCATATATTACTAGGTCTCCCTCTAAGCGGTACCTGCCCGCCCCACCTTGTCCCACCTGTGGGTCGCTTATTCATACGAGTTTGTCTTTTAGCCTCTGCATCCATTCGTCCGTGCCAGCCCCTGTGTCCAGTCAGACTCCTCCGCTAGTATGGCTGATATCTCTTCAGTCCCTCCTGGTCGTGATAGCAGGTCCGCTACAGTGTGTTTGGTTCCTGCTATGTGAGTTATGTGGATGTCGTACTCCTCTAATTCTAGCGCCCAGCGCAGTATTCTCTGATTCACCCCTTTCATCCCTTTCATAAATGATAGTGGCTTATGTTCGGATAATATGTTCACCCTGTATCTCAATATCACGTTCCTAAAGTGCCTCAATGCTTTTACTATCGCCATGGCCTCTTTTTCTATCACGCTATAGTGGCGTGGTGCTCCATGGAATTTCGCGCTGAAATACGCGATTGGCTGCAGTCCTTTGCCCTGCTCCTGTTGTAGAAACACCCCCATGGCCTCCTCTGACGCTTCTGTGTGTAGGTAGAACGGTAACGTATAGTCCGGTGACACAAGAACAGGCGCTGAGGTGAGGGCCATCTTTACTTCCTTGAACGCGGTCTGGCATTCAGTTCCCCATCTAAATTTGGTATTCATTTTTGTTAAAGATGTTAGTGGCGCCATCTTCCCTGACAGGTTGGGTATGAACTGGCGGTAGAAATTCACTGCTCCCACGAAGCTACGCACCTGTTTCACTGTTCTGGGTGGTTGTAGTCTGAGTATTGCGGTCACATTCCCTTCGTCGGGCTCTATTCCCCTCCCACTGATCCTGTGTCCTAGGTAATTCACCCTCAGTTTTGCAAACTGACACTTTTCTTTATGCAGTTTTATATTATGTGTACGTAAGCGCTCAAGCACCCACCGCAATGGCTCCTCATGCTCCTCCGGTGTCGATGAGTAAATCAATATGTCATCGAGAAACACCTGTATCCCACTCCCTATTCTCTGCCCCAGTAAGTCTACCATAAACGCTTAAAATATCTGCGCTGAATTCCTCCCCCCTTGAGGTAATCTGCTGAGCTGAAATTTACCCCGGGGCGTCTGGAAAACGTAGCATTCCCTTAGGTGCGGTGCGATGGGTATCTGAAAGTACCCCGACTTTAGGTCGATCACAGAGAATATGCTGTGTCCGTTTAGGTCATGTATGATGTCATTGATAATTGGGGCTGGGAAATCGATCGGTGTCGTTCCTTCATTTACCTTCCCGAGATCCAGGGTCATACGCAGCTCACCCAATGCCTTCTTCACGATGTGTACCGGTGAATTCCAAGCACTTTTGCTCTGTTCTATGACCCCAGCCCTATAATATTGTTGTATGAGTTCCTTGTATGGTGCCATATGTATATGCAGTATAGGGTATTGCCTCACCAATATCGGGTTGTCTTTGGTTATCTTATACTCCGCCTTGTAGCCCACTACCCCTGGTAAGTTTTCCAGCCCGTCCGCGAAGCAATCGTCGTATTGTTCCGTCAAGTCTTTCATTCGCGGAATGTCGGGTCCCACATCTCTCCCGCGCCATCCCCGTCCCCTTCTGCCTGGTCAACCCATATTGTTCCCTTACCGCCTCTCCTCGTGTTCCTCTGTTGTTGTGCCCTTAAGTCTCTCAACTCCGCTTTCAACTGGGCGGGCGATTTGTTGTTTCAACTCCCTCATTTCCCTTATTGTCCCGGTATTCTCTAAACGCCGGAGTTTCGCTACCGCTTCCTCTGTCGTCTTGGGATCTAGGTACACCCATGGCGCTGCGAATTCTGGTTGCAGGCCCTGTTGCAATCTATCCAGGAGGATTTTATCTCTATTCTGTCCCTGCAGCCATATGCATTCGCTGGCTTTGTCATATAAAATTTCTAATCTCACTGCAAATTCCTCCACCCTCTCGTCTGTAGCTTGCTTCGCGTTAAAAAGTTCCCTAAGTACTTCGTCGCTACTCTTCTCCCTTGCTTCGAATAGTCGGACTAGTCGCTCCCTTATTTCTGCTTGTCTGTCGATTGATTGAATATTGTACTGTTTCGCTTTGGCGGCGGCCTCGCCTGTGAGTTTACTTAACGTTATCGCCGTTCTCTACCGCTGTCCGGCCATTGCGCGATGTCGCTCAATCATGCTATCAGCCCCAGCCAGTCCTGAACACTGTTGTCATCCTTTTCTCACGTGAAATTCGGTATCTCGTTCAGGTATTCAAATGACCACTGTATCTCTGTACCCTTTCTTTGTTGTCTCTTTCCCTCATCCTGCATGCGCTCTACCTCCATGCTGTCTTTCTGTTTCTAACAACAAATAGTACAAACCCCAGGAACCCTAGCGCGCTCGAAGTGAGACAGAAAATTTGGTCGCCCCACTACGCAGCTAGCCTCTGGTCCTGTATCACCAGTGTGACACTTTATTTTGGTAAATCCTACCCACCCCAGGAACCACCTATGCGCTCAACTGATGCTGAGGTTTCCTTGCGTTATCGTTACGCAGCAGGTGTCTGGTCACGAAGCACCAATGTGATGGTATCTTCTTACGATGCACCGATGTGACGGTTCTTTCGTGGAAGGTTGTCAGTTTAAAATTAATGGAGGGAAAACTACTACCTTGCCCCGTAGATTCAATGACCGTCTTAATTAACTTACAAGTAATCACCTACCTGTGATGACAGTACCTTGGCGATCTAGACAATTATAAGTTATACCAGGTAACCAACTCAATGCTTACTCAAGATCACACATGTAATTCATGCGGATCGTAGTCAATTTAAATAGTTCCAATTACCCAGTAATTGTTGAAAATAGATTCCCTCCCTTTGATCATATAGTATAGGATTATGAAATTCTATTCTTTCTCCCTTTTTTTTTATTTCCTAGTAATAATACCCCCTCCTTATACCTGACCACAATGAGCAACTAATCTTTAATTTAAAGACGCAAACTATTTATTGGCAGATAAAACGAAGTACAAAACAACATTCGTTAATTAATGCAAAATATAGGCTGGATAAAACTAAAGCTTAATCTTAATGATAGCTATGAATTAATCAAAACAACTAAAAACAATTTAAAGTCGCACCTGCAATGATTAAATATCAATTGGCAATCTACTGGTTAATTCAAAAGGCCCCCCTTTTTAACCAACAAAAAATTACACTAATCAGAGAGTTCTCTAAATATAATTAAAGTTCCTTACGCAGTCAATCATAATTTGCCCCCAATCCAACAATTACGTTTGATAATGAAATTTCAATACAGCTCTCTCTCTAATAATATTACACTAGCGTTGGGCCCAATTAAAATTACACAGTACATTGACTTCACACAATACTGCTAGCGCCTTGCGTTGCCGCTGTCTCCTCAGCTGTTGCTCCGCTGATCTCTCGTCGTGGTCGTCCCCGCGAAGGCTCCGCCGTGGTTGCTTCGATGATCGTTCGCTGTTGTTGCTTCGTTGAACTTTCGCAGTCGTTGCACCGGGTTCACTGAAACCGTCCCGCGTGTTGGCCACTATTACCGGCTCAGGACTCAAGAATCGTCTTGCTTAGAC
This sequence comes from Rhysida immarginata, assembly GCA_023313115.1. Taxonomy (NCBI): domain Eukaryota; kingdom Metazoa; phylum Arthropoda; class Chilopoda; order Scolopendromorpha; family Scolopendridae; genus Rhysida; species Rhysida immarginata. The sequence goes on from JAHWFO010061346.1 coordinate 2,193,320, forward strand.
CCCACAAGAAACGCCTTCTCGCCCCATCCTGTCCCACCAAGTAATAGCGCTTACGCTATGTACAGATTCAGCTTACCGGTGTTGGCCCTGCTCCTTCTCGACAATTCGTTCGCTGGTGCCTCGCATCGGCCGCCGCTCTCGGTTTGGTCCCGGGCTGGTGGCTGCTCGGACGCCTCGTCTACGATTCTGGCGCTGGTTACTGCGATGCCATCGACTCATTCCGGCTGAACCGATCTCAGCTGCCGTCGTCGTGGTTCCAGCTCGCAGAAGAGCACTTTTCACACCTTACTCGGCAAAAACTCTCCTCCAACTCTCCCTTACATCTCTCTCTGTCTTTTTTCTGTCTCTCTCTGTCTCTAAAGATTTTTCTTTCTAGAATTTTTTTTTTTTTTTTTTTTTTTTTTTTTACGCAAAGGATCTCTAACCTTGAACTCTATTTCTCCGGTGACATATAAATATGTCTCTACAGATATAAATACATTTATATCTGTGTGGACGTACCATTATACACAAGTTGAATTAGAAATAAACTTAAGGGGGTAGAAATTAAAGGGAAATCGATAATAATTAAAGAAAGGCACTGAACAATTGAGCTGACAAGGTATGAATGAACACAATGAGAGAGCTAAATAATAATAAATTAGACTTGATAAGAGATATAGCAATTAAAGTAGTTATTTTCATTTATTTAAAATATGTCTTAAATATTTGAATTTATTCTCACTGGCAATTTACTTTAAACTTGAGAGAAGGGCTTAAGAACCACCAGGAAATAAAAGAAAAGGTGGGGGGGGGGCAGAATCGTTATAGGAAGGGAAGGGAAAAGAGAACAAAGGGGGTAGAAGAAATTCGGAGAAATAGAGTTCAAGGTTAGAGATCCTTTGCGTAGAAGAAGAAAAAAATTCTTTTTGAGAGGACAGACAGAGAAGAAAGAGAGAAAAGAGACAGAGAGAGATGTAAGACAGAGTTAGAGGAGAGTTTTTGCCGAGTGCTCTTCTGCAAGCTGGAACCACGACGACGGCAGCCGAGATCGGTTCAGCCGGAACGAGTCGATGGCATCGCAGTAACCAGCGCCAGGATCGTAGACGAGGCATCCGAGCAGCCACCAGCCCGGGACCAAATCGAGAGCGGCGGCCAAAGCGAGCCACCAGCGAACGAATTGTCGGGAAGGATCAGGTCCAACACCGGTAAGCTGAATCTGTACATAGCGTAAGTGCTATTACTTGGTGGGACAGGACGGAGCGAGAAGGCGTTTCTTTTGGGTCTAAGCAAGACGATTCTCGAGTCCTGAGCCGGTAATAGTGGCCAACACGGTGTGAACCCTGTGCGACGATTGCGAAAGATCAACGAAGCAACGACAGCGAACGATCAACGAAGCAACCACGGCGGAGCCTTCGCGGGGACGACCATGACGAGAGATCAGCGGAGCAACAGCTGAGGAGACGGCGGCAACGAAACCTACGCAAGGCGCTAGCAGTATTGTGTGAAGTCAATATACTGTGTAATTTTGATTGGGCCCAACGCGAGTGTAATTTATTGTCAAACGTTCATGCTTTTCACCGATAGTCACCAAAATGGGTGGATTTACAGTTTCATGCACACTTTTGGCAAACGTTCATGATTTTCATCGAAATCACCCAAATGTGTGGATTTACAGTTTCGTGTCATTAGAGAGAGAGCTGTATTGAAATTTCATTAGCAAAGGTAATTGTTGGAATAGGGACTAATTATGATTGACTACGCAAGGAACTTTAATTATATTTAGAGGACTCTATGATTAGTGTAATTTTTTTTTTTGGTTAAAAAGGGGGACCTTTTGATTTAACCAGTAATTTGCCAATTGATATTTAATCATTGCAGGTGCGACTTTAAATTGTTTTTAGTTGTTTTGATTAATTCATAGCTATCGTTAAGATTAAGTTTTAGTTTTATTCACCACTATATTTTGCATTAACTAACGAATGTTGTTTTGTATTTAGTTTTATCTGCCAATAATTAGTTTGCGTCTTTAAATTAAAGATTAGTTGCTCATTGTGGTCAAATAAATTGTCAGCTATAAGGAGGGGGGTATTATTACTAGGAAATAAAAAAAAAGGGGGAAGGAATAGAATTTCATAATCATATACTATACGATCACGGGGAGGGAATCTATTTTGGACAATTACTGGGTAATTGGAACTACCGTATTTAAATTGACTACGATCCGCATGAATTATATGTGTGATCTTGAGTAAGCATTGAGTTGGTTCCTGGTATAACTTATAATTGCCTAGATCGCCAAGGTACTGTCATCACAGGTAGGTGATTGGTTGTAAGTTAATTAAGACGGCCATTGAATCTACGGGACAAGGTAGTAGTTTGCCCTCCATTAATTTTAAACTGACAACCTTCCACGAAAGAACAGTCACATCAGTGCTTCGTAAGAAGATACCTTCACACTCCGAATTTCTTCTACCCCCTTTGTTCTCTTTTCCCTTCCCTTCTTCCCTTCCTATCGCGATTCTCCCCCCCCCCACCCCCCCCCCCCACACACACATACATTTCTTTTATTTCCTGGTGGTTCTTAACCCTTCTCTCAAGTTTAAAGTAAATTGCCAATGTGAATAAATTTGAATACTTGAGAAATGTTTTGCATAAATGAAAATAGCCACTTTAATTGCTATATCTCTTATCAAATCTAATTTATTATTATTTAGCCCTTTCATTGTGTTCATTCATACCTTGTCAGCTCAATTGTTCAATGCCTTTTTTTTTTTTTTTAATTAATTTCCAGCGATTTCCCTTTAATTTCTAACCCTTTAAGTTTATTCCTAATATAACTTTATGCATATTTCGTACGTCTACACGGATATACATATTTATATGTCAAACAATCACAACATGATCATCAGTCACTATGCACAGATTTTCCAATTCGAACAGAATATTTACAGGTGAGGGCCAATCACAGAAAACAGTGAAGCAATTTCTCTGATTGGCAAAGATAAAATAAACAAAAAAGATGGGCCAATCAGAGACAGGGAATCTCTGATTGAAGATAATCCAAGATTGAGACACGTCTTGGTAATAAAGCCAATTTGTTGCAAAGTAGACACGTCTCATCTCTTTTAGTTATGTGCAACATGGAACCAACTCGCCCAGATGATAATTTATTTATCCACATGCATTTATTATTATAATAATCATAACTTTTAATAAAATATATGTATAAAAATCGCAGGGGTTATTAGACAAGAATACTTGGAAAAATTATTTCAAATAACTATTATTATTTCTTATTTCCTTTCTGGTTAATTTATAGTAGAAACGATGATAAAAAATTTGAAGAACACAGTTTTGATTAGTCCAACTCGTGAGGCTAGTTCAGTAAATCAGCAGCAAGTCATGTGACTATAATTGTTTCTTCTCACAAGAAATAAACTTGCCAAATGCGCCTATCATCACTCCAGTGTTCTCATTCTTTGTACTATCTACCTTGAGCTGCTTTTTGCTTTTTGGTCAATAGTTCATCTAGAGACTTGAAACCTGAATTATTTTTACCACAATGAATGGATATGTCGCAGCTCTTGAATTTGCTATTCTTCACAATTCTTAGAAAAGATCTGTCATCACTAGGGTTTGGAACCTTGGGTCCTAAAAGCATAAAATATGTAGGAACACATTCCTTTAAAGTTACTGAAATATTCTCTTAAAATGTGAGTACTTCTTAACAAACAAATGGGTATGAATAATTAGAAATTTCATGATTTTATTAATTTTGAACATTACAATGACTAACAACGTTTAGCTTCATGTTCTCTGGGGTGAACCTCTGCCGATTTGAACATAAAATAGATTTGTACCGAGAAAATGATCCTTCTTTGAAGTAATAGGGTATTTGGAAAATGCAGCAATTTTTTCTTGCCTGGAATGTACACTTTCTCTAGATAAAATTTGTTCGGGAAAACTCAGATTTTTTATGTAAAAATAGATATAATTTCATTTGTAATTAATTATTCTATTTTTTTCTATTCTTTAAGTTTTTTTTACTGTTTTGCAAACAATGATTGTTGAGTATATATTGTTTTAATAAATGTTAATTAAAAAATCTCCACGTGATTATCACTGTCTGCAGCTAGTTGTCCCGCGCGGATAATTTTCGTGATCACGAGGATGTGTGTCCCACTATTGTTGATGTTCTTTCCGTGGTTACTGTTTTTTTTATTTCAGACAGACCACTTCCAGCTTCTAGCTTGACCAGTCATCCCTCCTTCTGGTCCTCCATGTCTTTACTAGCCTGCAGCATGGCGTTCAACTTCCATTTATCATTTTCATTCCAATGCTCTGCAAATTACTCCTACCCTGCCGTTCGATGTTTAGTTTCTTATTGAATTTCTCACTTTCTCGTGGCAGCCATGATTCTTTACCGAGCAGCATTGTTTTGCGAGTTTACCCATAAGGTAATAATGAAATTTCTTTTAATGCTATTTCAACAATAATGCGCATAAGGAACGCCATGCTGCACATTTCAATTCTTATTCCCCATTAATAATTAATTATGATTTCGCAGTCTTTCTTTAGACATTAAACGGGAATTTTGAAATTTGTTTTCCTTATTCTTTATAAGGAATTGGTCCGTCTCAATTCTTTTTTATATTTAAAGTTAATTCGCACAATGTAGCGATTAATATTTCTCGTTACACTGTTTTGCTGTACTTAACGTATATTTAAGTATTTCTTTATTTTATTCCGAGAGATATTTTCTTTTGTAATTGAGATCGCAATGCCTATTCCTCAATTAAATCATATTGTATAGAACATTCTTTTGTACAGAATTTTTGTATTTTATAAATAAATATCGCAATTTTTAAACCAAAATAAAAGTCTTTTAACGAGCCACGTTTACTCTTAAGTTTTGTGGGTTTTTTTTTTAAGTACCACCCATTAAATTCTATTTATTTTGCTTCCCCTCTGAACAAAATTTTTTAAATTAATTGCATTACACTCCAATCTGCATTTTTATCAAGAACATCTTTTAGCTTTGCATGGATAAGTAATTGTTTAGGTGAAACTGGCACTGATTCGATTGCTTCTACAACCTTCAACATAATAGCAAATGCTTTATGAAGAGGCAATCCTTCCAAATTTTTTATGCTGTCAATAAGAAACTCGTTCTTACATACATGTGCAAAGTTCTTACATATATGAATCTGACCTTTGATTCTCCTGTGGTGATAGGGGCTGCAGAAGCAAAGTTTGTATATGCAACTTCTCCATGCGATGTATTGATGCTAAGTGAATGGAAGAGTTTAAATGTTGTAACACTTGTGATCTTTTTTCAGCAGTTATACTTTTGTTACATCATTTGCAGAAAAGAACTCTGCCATCTGTTGAGAACATGTCTCCAAATTCATGGACTTACTGTTGGCATTTTGTATGTGCAGATCTCTTCGCTCTTGTCATGGTTGACTTTCAGTGGAATATGGCTATAGCAGATAATAATGTCACAAGAAGCCAATTGGCCTCTCGGGTGTAGGACAAAATGCAATCAAAATATGCCTCTTAGGTCTGATAATCCCAAAAAATGTCACAAACTATTAAATATGCTTTTTTAGGTCTTTATAACTCTTAAACTAAAACACATATATTAATAAAAAACACATTTTTATGCATATCTCTTATTACTGAAACCATAAACAAAATATGTTTTTACCTAAGGTTCCAAACCCTAGTCATCACGACTTAAAGTTTCAGGCTTTCTTCCATATTTGAAGTGACAATTTTGCTCTTCTTACCATTGAGACAGGTAATTGCGAACAGTAAGCTGTTTCTGTGAACTTAATTTAGGTTAGTCCTCTCTTCCTTGCATATAAGATCATGTTTTTCATGACATCACTTACATCCTTTTTTTCGTCCCATACCTACTCAGTTCACATTTTCAACTACCGTAATTTTCGGTAGTAACGCCGCAGCAGCAAAAATTTAACATACCGTAATTTTCGGGAGTAACGCCGCAGCGGCTGATACGCCGCAGCAGCAAAAATTCAACATAAATGTAAAATCTCCGACAGTAGCGCCGCGGCGGCCGATACGCCGCACCCTCCCCCCCACCACCACACACGCAATCGGTAATCTAAAAACAGTTTTCTTATAAGCTTCAATAAAAGTAATATGCATTTCAGTGGAGAAAATTTTTTAATTTCTTACATAAAATATATTTCGGCATACATTTCCTCCAGCGCCGAATATATTTTTCGTCGAGTACTGCCTGCACGAATGCTCTTAGGCCTTTTCAATCTTGGCTATTAGTTTAAACTTTAAAAGTTGCTTTCTCCCCCTCTGATGGAGAGGAAGATATACTCCACCGTGCTGTTACTTATAATAATAATAATAATAATAATAATAATAATAAAGTACTGGTGCGCTCAAGTGCTCTCGTGACCGTTCAACCTCGCGCGCGCGCTCGTAAAAATTTTTGATAGTCAGCCCCGAGCATCGAGATAAAAAATCCGATCAGTGCAAGAGCGTACCTTCATCTGTTCTTGATAAGAGTTAACTGCCACAGAAACTCGTTATGCTTTTAAACTTTCTGTTTTAAGCGTAATTATTTATTATTTATTTTCCTATATTATAATCTGGTGGGGATTTATTAGATTTCAATGCAAAAACGAGCGTTAAAACGCAAAAATCTACGTACGAGAAAAACGAAACTTTAAAGAAAATTCGAAACCTAAGAGAAAAAATTAAAAAAAAAAAAAAAATATAAAACAATCTTCGGTTTTATCTTCAGCTCCTTTGACCCTACCGTGTATCCAGCTATAAGAAATTTTAATTAAAAAGCACAAAAGAAATACGCCAACAGGCAACTTGTTCTCTTAAAGACAAATTTCATTTCCCGTTTTCACTATACCCGTGTGTGTGCGCGCCAATCATAAGTTGGCTGCGGGAGTTGGCCATTGTGGAGCGGAAGTGAAGCGAGTGCGCGTCGCCGTCACCTCAAAGGGAAGATTTATCCCAAAAAAACGTGTTTCCTGACGTGTTTTGTGTCTTCAGATTCATTATAAAACTATAAACGCATTCGGAACGTACTTCGAGATGGGATACGCTTTCACTGTCGGCCATTATTGCAAAGCGAAAGTGAACAGGCACGTTTGAACGTGATCAGCTTTGACAGTTGATAATGTTGGTCGTGTAGTGAATGATAAGGGCAGGAAGTTTTTAAATGCAGTGCTCACGTTGATCGATGAACATGGGCGGACTGGCAGTCTAAATCGTACGATATGAAGTAAGCCTAAAATCATGTGTAGAATCATCTTTTATATTATAAACGTAGGAGTAGTGATAATTATATATTAATAAAGATGAATACACTCCTTTAATTAAAATAGGACAAAATTAAAATAAATAATAAAAAAACAAGAAAAAAGTCACCAGAGTAAAAGTTTAAGGACGAAGAAACACAGGACTTGTGAAGAAACTCAGGACGAAGAAACACAGGAACGAAGAAACACAGAAGATATACAGAAGAGACGAAGATCAGATGAAAACACAGAAGATATACAGAAGAGACGAAGATCAGATGAAACACAGAAGAAACTCAGAAGAGACGAAGATACAGCGAAGAAACGTTACAGGAACACAGGGAGGTACACAGGTCTATGATGGAAGTTCGATGATTCGTGATGTAAAAAGGACAACACACCATAGACAACACCGACCAAGATATTAAGAATATCCAATTAAACAACGGAAATAAACAACAAAATGAGCAACGAAAGATAGAATTTCTACCTAATATCATAAACCTAACAAACGAAAACATCCCAAAAAAATGGATGGATATTTTAGAAATGGGGCCAAAATTTGCATATAACACACCAATCAATCTAACAAATATGATAACCAACATAGAATACATATTACAAAAAGAAGAAGCGAACAACAAAGAACATATAATAAATCGAAACATAACCACAATAATCAAACACAATAAAGATGATTAAGTTAAAAATAAAATAAAACTCTTTTTCCACAACGAAACAGGAATTGAACAAAAAGAAAAAGACCGAAAATAAAATGAAAAAATACAACCTGAGTCTGTAAGCGCTTTTCGAAAGCTTTGCTTTCATCATTCAGCAGCCAAGGAGCCCCTCGAGAGAACTTGAGAGAACTGACTTGGAATAGAACATGCTGAGTATTTATAACGAACTGAAGCCAATCAAGACAAAAAGATCCAACTGAAAATTATTGATTGGGTAAGTGCGTCGCCCATTTGATCAATGGTGAATCGCTAATAGGGCCCCTATCTAAGTTGAGTAACAATTTTTTATCTGTTTTTTGAATGGCTAAGCTTTCGAAGGCGTCCAGAAGGTGTTTCTTGTTTATTGACTCAATAAGTTTTACATTGTTTAATAAGAATTCATGCCCGGTATCTAGAGAGTGTTTGGCTATGGATGACTGGTTCCCTCTACCATATCTTGTGTGTCTCATGTGTTCTTCGAATCTTATTTCAATATTACGGAAAGTCTGTCCTCTGTAAATCATGGGGCATTGGGAACATCTGGCTTCGTATATTCCTGATTTCTGTAGTGGTGGAATCTGGTCCTTTGGATTAGGTAATAAATGCCTGGTCTGGTTTGGATTACTAAAAGATAACGAAATATTAAAAGATTTGAAAACAGAATTGAGACCTTTGATTAATGATTTATTGTAAGGTAAGGATATGACTCTCCCTTTATTTTTAGTCCGGTTGAGGGTAGTGATTTCGTCCATGAACTTCTTTAACTTCCTCTTCCTGACCAAATCGGTGATGGTACGTGTGCTGTAGCCATTTTTAACTGCAATATTCTGGATCAAAGAAATTTCTTTTTTGAATGAGGATTGAGCTAGTGGTAGATTAATAGCTCTGTCAATCATCGAAATGAAGGTGGACATTTTTTGATTCCAAGGGTGGCTGGAATCGCTAGGTATATAATTCAAACCGTTCGTAGGCTTTCGGTATACCTCAAATGACAGTGAATCATGGTTTCTGATAACCAGGATGTCAAGAAACGGCAACCTTTGATTATTTTCCAATTCAAAACTGAATTGAACGGACGGAAAATAACTGTTAATAAATGTCCACCTTCATTTCGATGATTGACAGAGCTATTAATCTACCACTAGCTCAATCCTCATTCAAAAAAGAAATTTCTTTGATCCAGAATATTGCAGTTAAAAATGGCTACAGCACACGTACCATCACCGATTTGGTCAGGAAGAGGAAGTTAAAGAAGTTCATGGACGAAATCACTACCCTCAACCGGACTAAAAATAAAGGGAGAGTCATATCCTTACCTTACAATAAATCATTAATCAAAGGTCTCAATTCTGTTTTCAAATCTTTTAATATTTCGTTATCTTTTAGTAATCCAAACCAGACCAGGCATTTATTACCTAATCCAAAGGACCAGATTCCACCACTACAGAAATCAGGAATATACGAAGCCAGATGTTCCCAATGCCCCATGATTTACAGAGGACAGACTTTCCGTAATATTGAAATAAGATTCGAAGAACACATGAGACACACAAGATATGGTAGAGGGAACCAGTCATCCATAGCCAAACACTCTCTAGATACCGGGCATGAATTCTTATTAAACAATGTAAAACTTATTGAGTCAATAAACAAGAAACACCTTCTGGACGCCTTCGAAAGCTTAGCCATTCAGAAAACAGATAAAAAATTGTTACTCAACTTAGATAGGGGCCCTATTAGCGATTCACCATTGATCAAATGGGCGACGCACTTACCCAATCAATAATTTTTAGTTGGATCTTTTTGTCTTGATTGGCTTCAGTTCGTTATAAATACTCAGCATGTTCTATTCCAAGTCAGTTCTCTCAAGTTCTCTCGAGGGGCTCCTTGGCTGCTGAATGATGAAAGCAAAGCTTTCGAAAAGCGCTTACAGACTCAGGTTGTATTTTTTCATTTTATTTTCGGTCTTTTTCTTTTTGTTCAATTCCTGTTTCGTTGTGGAAAAAGAGTTTTATTTTATTCTTAACTTAATCATCTGCATTATCCACATAAGATTTCTAGACAAATTAAACACAATAAAGAAAATTTATATTGGCACAATGAAATCAAAAAATTTAAGACATACCGTAAATATTCTACTATAACGCAAATTTTTTTGGCCTAAAAAAAGCATCTAAATTTGCTGGGTCGCGTTATACTAGAGGATAAAAATCAGCCCTCCGACGACTGCGGCCGATCGTCGATAATAACAACATCGATAATAACTTCTCCCAAACATTGATAAATAGGCCTACTTCCAAACTGCCTCGAGCCAAAGCCTACAAGAAAGCTTATGTAGTGAAAATACTAAACTGAATAAAGATTACTTGTCTTTTTATTAAGAAAGTTGATGTACTGTTGTGTTTTTTTGTCGATGTGCGAGTGAGAAAGCTTTCCCTGTCAATGTAGGGCTATAAACTTCCAGACTGCCTCGAAGTTGAGGCAGTTGCTTTTGTCGAAGTCGCTTTCTGTGCTGATGACATTCAGACGAATTTGCCGTGTATTATACATTAATTACATTGCATATAATGTCCAGTTCATTATAAATATATTAATTCACTTTTTATTCGAATTACTCGTCGCCAACATCTAACAACATCGATCATAACTTCTCCCAAACATCGAAACAGTTCATACATTTTATTTCTCGTGAGGAGTCAAAAATGGGGGTCGCGTTATACAAGAGGATAGGATTTTTGCCGATTTTTTGGGCCGAAAAAGTGGAGTCGCGTTATACAAGAGGTCGCGTTATAGTAGAATATTTACGGTACTTAGAAGAAAAAGATCTAATCATAACAAAAGCTGATAAAGGCAAAATTATGGTGATACAAAAGAAAAATAACTACATTAATAACATTGAGGAATTCATAAATAAAAATAAAATCTTTAAATTAGATAACACGGACCAAACAACAAAATTCCAAAAAAATGTCATTATTAAGATAAATGAACTAAAGAAAGAAAATATAATTAATGAAGAACAACAAAAACAATTAATTCCAACAGAATCATCAACTAATTCAATTTATGGAGTGATAAAAATGCATAAAGAAGGAAACCCTATTAGAATCATAACTTCAACAAAACAATCTCCTACTTACAAATTGGCAAAATTCTTAGATGAATATTTAAAAAAAATTTTCAAATTTAATTACACAATAAAAAATTCAATATTGGCTAAACAAATATTAGAAAAAACAAAACTTAATAATAATGACAAAATTTTCACAATGGACATAACAGCTATGTATGACAACATTCCAATAAAACCAACACTAGAAATCATAAAAAAAGAATTAAAAACAAAATTATCTTATAACAAAATATTAAAAATCATCCAGGCCATAAATTTATGTTTTACAAATAACCAATTCAAATTTAATGACAAAATATATTCCCAAACAGATGGATTACCAATGGGCAGCCCATTATCACCCACACTTGCCAACATATATTTAAATCACATAGAACACATATTACTTAACACTTCACAACATAAACAATACCTAAAAATTTGGATGAGATACGTTGATGATATCTTAATTATCACAAATAGGCCAATAGAAATATTAACACAATTATTAGAAGAAAGATATCCACTAAAATTTACACACAATTGCATGTCAAACAACCAAATCACATTTCTAGATTTAAATATTATAAGAGAAATAAATACACTAAATTTTGAAATATATGAAAAACCTACAAAAGGCAATAACATACCACATTATTTATCACAACAACCCACACACCAAAAAATCAACACAATTAAACAATACATACAAAGAATAAAAAATCTCACATCTCCAAAATATATCCCACTAAAATTAAAAAATCTGAAAATAAACCTAACAAAAAACAAATATCCTATAGAACTAATTGATAAAATTTATATAGAAACATTCACTAACACAACAAAAAATAACACAACTCAATACGAACAATACAGAAGATATTCAATACAATACAATAATAAAACCTTTCACAAACAGAAAAAAATACTCGAACAGATACCAAACATTAAAATCATACCAAAAATAACAAATAACATAACCAAATCATTAATAACAACCACCAATATAAAAACAACAAAAAATCAAAACAATAACACAATATCTAATTTCAAAGACATTTGCCAAAATAATAAAGAAAAATGGAACATCACTAACATAATATATCAAATTCCATGTGCCAATTGTCAACACATTTACACAGGTCAGACAAAAAGACAATTAATTACAAGAATAAAAGAACATGAAAGAGCACTTAGAAACAAAGATAAAAACAATCATTTAGTCAACCACTGCATTAACCAAAATCATAATCCGGATTGGAACAAAATCAAAATTATTAGTAAAGAAATAAATTATAAAAAAAGTCTAATAAAAGAAAATATCAACATTATTTCGAATGAAAAAAATTTAGCCAAACCATCAATAGAAATTAATAATAAATGGAAATTACTACTAAAAATATAAAAATATAATATCACTTCCCTTACACCCGACAATCCCGATCACAACAATCAAAATAATCATAAAATCACACATTGTATTAGACAACATTGTTTTATTTTTTTATTATTATCTTCCATTCATTCAAAAAAACTTTAAATCTGAGGATGGGAAAAAAATCCCGAAAACGTTAATTAAAGATAGTCATTTACATCACGAATCATCAAACTTCCATCATAGACCTGTGTACCTCCCTGTGTTCCTGTAACGTTTCTTCGTTGTATCTTTGTCTCTTCTGAGTTTCTTCTGTGTTTCATCTGATCTTCGTCTCTTCTGTATATCTTCTGTGTTTTCATCTGATCTTCGTCTCTTCTGTATATCTTCTGTGTTTCTTCGTTCCTGTGTTTCTTCGTCCTGAGTTTCTTCACAAGTCCTGTGTTTCTTCGTCCTTAAACTTTTACTCTGGTGACTTTTTTCTTGTTTTTTTATTATTTATTTTAATTTTGTCCTATTTTAATTAAAGGAATGTATTCATCTTTATTAATATATAAGAATCATCTTTTTTTTTTTTTTTTTTTTTTTGTAAAATCTCCGGCAGTAGGGCCGCGGTGGCTGATACGCCACACACGCCGAATTTTTAACTTTTAATAACAGAAACGCCACGACGTTACTCCCGAAAATTACGGTAAATGTAAAATCTCCGACAGTAGCGCCGCGGCGGCCTATACGCCGCACCCCCCTCCCCACCACCGCACACGCAATCGGTAATCTAAAAGCAGTTTTTTTATAAGCTTCATTAAAAGTAATATGCATTTCAATGGGGAAAATTTTTTAATTTCTTACATAAAATATATTTCTGCATACATTTCCTCCAGCACCGAATACATTTTTCCTCCAGAGTCCTGCCTGCACGATTGCTCTTAGGCCTTTTCAATCTTGGCTGTTAGTTTAAACTTTAAAAGCTGCTTTCTCCCCCTTCGATGGAGGGGAAGATATATTCCACCGTGCTCTTGCTTATAATAATAATAAAATACTGGTGCGCTCAAGTGCTCTCGTGACAGTTCAACCCCGTGTGCGCGCTCGTGAAACTCTTTGATAGTCAGCCCCGAGCATCGAGATAAAAAATCCGATCACTGAATAAGAGCAAGTGCATACCTTCATATGTTCTTGATAAGAGTTAATTGCCACAGAAACTCATCATGCTTTTAAACTTTGTTTTAAACGTAGTTATTTATTATTTATTTTCCTATATTATAATCTGGTGGGGATTTATTAGATTTCAATGCAAAAGCGAGCGTGGAAACGCAAAAATCTACGTACGAGAAAAACGAAACTTTAAAGAAAATTCAAAACCTAAGAGAAAAAATTTAACAAAATAAAAAATATAAAACAATCTTCGGTTTTATCTTCAGCTCCTTCGCCCCTACCATGTATCCAGCTATAAGAAATTTTAATTAAAAAGCACAAAAGAAATACGCCAACAGGCAACTTTTTTACAATACAAATTTTGTTTCCAGTTTTCACTATATCCGTGTGTGTGCGCGCCAATCATAAGCTGGCTGCGGGAGTTGGCCGTTGTGGAGCGGGAGTGGAGCGGGAGTGGAGCGGGAGCGAAGCGAGTGCGCGTCACCGTCACCTAAAAGGGAAGATTTATCCCAAAAAAACGTGTTTCCTGACGTGTTATGTGTCTTCAGATTCATTATAAAACTGTAAACGCATTCGGAACATATTTCGAGATGGGATACGCACTCACTGTCAGCCATTATTGCAAAGCGAAAGTGAACAGGCGCGTTTGAACGTGATCAGATTTGAAAGTTGATAATGTTGGTCGTGTCGTTTTTAGGTGCAGTGCTCATAAGGGCCGGAAGTTTTTAAATGCAGTGCTCACGTTGATCGATGGACATGGGCGGACTGGCAGTCTAAATCGTACTGGGCAGGTACCGGGAAAAAATCGGTGAAAGCGGCCCTCAATCACGAGAAAGTAAATGCATCCGTCCGGCCCATCGGGATTCAATCGGGGGTGATCCGGTGATTCAATCCGCTGCTGTTGATGAACGCTTACGCTCGATCGCTATCGGAGTGAATTTTTAATTAATAGGATGTGAACTCGTCGATAAATTCATCAATAAATATGAATCAAGGAATACATTGTCACTACTCATTTTATACCATTGAGAGAACGATTTTAAATTGGCCTAAAAACATTTTTTAAATTTTTTTTTTTTTTTTTTTGTAAAATCTCCGGCAGTAGCGCCGCACATGCTGAATTTTAAACTTTTAATAACAGAAACGCCGCGGCATTACTACCGAAAATTACAGTAATTGATTCTGTTATTTTTGGTGCTTTTATGTCTATTTCACAATTGAATTTGCATTGTTGAGTCTACAACTATTTCTTAGCAACAGGATGTTGTTTACTCTATTTATCTGCAACAATGATAAATTTTTTTCCATAAAAACAAATTAAAAAAAAATTAATATGACCATCTTCAAGTATAATCTGCTTAAGTTTGAACTGTCAGGGGACAAGGTGATTCAAAATTCAAATCATGACCTGCAGAACAACATCATTACAACTGCATCCCCTTATATGGAAATTAAATGGTATGTAAAGAGCTTTCAAAAGCTTTAACAGATATATTTTTATTATTTAGAAATTCAGACTAAAAGTTATGCATGTTGTGATCAACCCCCTCATAAGAATTACGGTTTGTCCTCAGGATTGTAACACAAGTTTGGACAATCTTTTTTTTTTTTTTTTTTTTTGTTTTCCCCAGCCATAACTTATTCAAAAATAGGAAATGTACTTTTAAAGAATTAAATACAAAGTGGAAAATTCCAATGTTGCCATAGTTCTAATGACCAAGTGATTGCAACCCCCACGACTCCAATCTCACTGGAACAATTGGGCCTAAACTTCATAGCAATGTAGATCTTGCCTAGAGGAATATGGATATTGAATTTCACTCCTTTACGTACATAAATAGCACATAGATCTTTTGTCCTTTCTGAATCCCACCCTCGTAATTCCGACCCCAGTGCACCAATCAAAACCGGTGGGCATGCTCGTGACCACCGAGAGAGAAGGCCTCCGCAATGAAACTGAATACATTGTTGCATCACATAGATATTGCATTGTTATTCGTATTTCTACCAATAATAAGCCCTGAATTTGCACTGTCTATGATGATGTAACAATGTATTCAGTTTCATTGCGGAGGCCTTCTCTCTCGGTGGTCACGGCATGCTCATAGTAAGGTGCATTTTGAATTTCAACCTTCTACCTAAAAAAATGTAGAAATTATGAAGGGGATGGACGGACAAAATAAAACACATAACTACCTAACGATATAATTTATGAGCAATCGTGCATCGACAAAGCAATTTCACGTGCACATGCCGATGTCAATATGCCTAAAAGATGAACAGAAAGTAACAATATATTCCTTCTTGACAAATCGACTGTTATATGACATGCTATTGGTATTCTTTACAGTCACTGTTTTAGCACGTGAATTTGACTTGAAGAGGTCCATGAAAAATTCTGAAAAGTTGATAATGCCAAGCTAAGACTTTGATGATCATATTTCTGAAAACAGAATTTGAAAAAGTTAATCACTTTTCAACTTATCGTGCAAACAGCAGACAGCCGGACCAAGCGTGCGTTCTTATAAGTAGCTTTTTGCTAAAGCTTATAATAAATAAAATCTTGTAAACATTCCAAGGAGGAGGTTTACCAGTAAAGCAGAAATACATTTATGCATTTATTAACAAGAAATTACTTCCCCGAGTAGGGTAAGTCACGTAGCAGACCCTGCTGCCGTCTATTTTTAGCTCTTTATCTGCACTTTTTTCCTCTCCCCAAGTTTTTTAATCAAAAAATTTATATTCTCGAACGTTGTTTGTAGACAATGTAAAAAAGCTCGTATCTTCTTTTCTTTCTCATCAGTTCCGATGGAATGACATATCACATGCCATATGGTGCCATAATTCTAACGATCAAGTGCCTGCCACCCCCGCAATTCCGACCCCACTGGAACAATTGGGCCTAAACTTTATAGTAATGTATATCTTGCCTAGAGGAATCTGTATACTGAATTTCACTCCTTTACGTATCTATACTCTGTCTCTGTTCAACGAAAGAAAAACTGGGCATGTCTAATTAAATTTCCGATTTCAATTGTTAGACATTGTTGCTAAGTAAAATTAACAATCACTAACAATTGAAATTGAAAATTTAACTAGACACGCCCAGTTTATCTTTTGTTGTACAGAGTATAAATACTGTAGCACATAGATCTTTTGTCCTCTCTGAATCCCACCTTCGTAATTCCGATCCCAGTCCACCAATCAAAACCAAACTAAACAGTGAAGGTGTGCATGCCCATAGTAAGCTACATTCCTAATTTTAACCTTCTATCTCAAAAAATGTAGAAATTATGAAGGCGACGGACGGAAGTTATAAAACCATTAAGTAGCTCCATTCTTCTCCTACTTAATAATACAGATGATGAGCACTTGAGCAATCGTGCGTCGACAAAGCGATATCATGTGCGTGCCCCGATGTTATTAACGCTTAAAAAATGAACAGAACGTAACAATATATTCATTCTTGACAAATCGATTGTTACATGACATGCCATTAGCTTGGTATTATTTACACTCCCTGTTTTAGTACGTGAATTTGACTTGAAGGGGTCCACGAAAAATTCTGAAAAGTTAAGACTTTGATGGTCATATTTCTGAAAACAGAATTTGAAAAAGTTAAATCGTTTTCAAGTTATCGTGCAAATGGCAGACGGCCGGATAAACATACAGACCAAGGGCGCATTCTTATAAGTAGCTTTTTACTAAAGCTCCTAATAAAACAAGACATTCTTATTAATTCAACATATTCAAGCGTACGTTATTTATTTTATCTATTCATATTGCTCTTTAAAAAATGATCACACATAATGTAATAAAACTTGCTAAGTTTTACAGTAAAATACAGATCAAATGTATCTGAAGTAAGAGGAAGAGAAAGTAGTCAAAATCTACTCACAAAATCTAAAACTTTGGTTAAAATCAACCTTCCAGAGGAGTGTCCATAATTAAAGGACCCAATTGCAAAGCTGCCTACAGGCGAAACCAGTCATCAGAAAAGTGTGAAATTTTGTAGAGGACTAATGAAGGGATGAAAATTTGTTTCAGTGAAAATAAAAATTAGTTACGAATTTCGCCACCAGAGGGCGTTTTATGTAAATTTATGTGCCGTCACGCAGCAGCTGTTACCTACTGTATAAAACCGAAGAACATTCACGGAGTTCCTGAGTTCAATGTGTATGCCGCTCACAGTGGTGTTAAGTTTACAAGATTGCGCGTTCTTGAGTTAAATTGTTTTACCGAAACAGTAATTCCGCGATAGCTGCTCTACGGAAATTTCGGACTTAGAAGGGGAGAAAAACCTTCAGAAAATGATAACGAAATTTGAAGAAACAGGATCATTGTTAGTTCGTGCTGGCAATGGAAGAAAACCCATGTCTGCTGACACATTAGATGAGGTTTCGCTTCAGGTGGAAGAGATAAGAGCTGCAAATTCCCATGGTAGCAACTGTGTCCAGCGTATAGCACAGGTGTTGGATAGCCCTCGGTCAACTGTCCATAACATCATGTGGAATATCCTCCGATATTATCCGTACAAACTTTCACTTGTGTAGCAGGTGCTTCAACATGACTATGACGATAAGCAGAATGGCCATGGAATATCCTCTGGACAGACGAAGCGCATTTTCACTTGGATATACACAACTGCCGCATTTGGGAACCAGAAAATCGACAAATATTGTACACACTAAGGGTCCCAAACTGAATGAAAGAAAACACAATTTTTTTGGTAAGTACATAACACAAATTTATTGTGTGATAGTATGGAACTCTCAGTGCACGAGTCCGACTCGCACTTGCTCGGTTTTTAATTTTAACAAAAACTTAATGTTACGTAACGCGTTGCTTGACTCCCCCCCCTCCCTCCCCTGAAACGCACCGTAATGTTTTACAAGACACCCCTTCCCCCCAAAGTGCGTTACGTTAAAGTTCTAGATAGATAAAGTATGCACACTCCCTTGGTGGCAGCCATTTTTGTGAAAAGACGGTAAGCAGCGTAAGGTTTGAACTTGTAAGATCTTTCCCTTTTTTCATGCATTTTTTTATGTTATTTTATTTTAATTGCAATTTGGGATCATTATTACCTAAGTTATGTTGGCCTATTCCAAATTTTAATAATGCTGGCTATATTTTATTTTTAATTATTTCATATTTGCAAGGCATATTTATAAATAAACAATAAAAATTAAGATTTTTAGACAATTTAATAAAAATTAAAATCAAAACATATATTTGTTTCTCAACTTTAGTGTAAACTTTTTAAAATAAGGAAATTCATTTATAATGAAAGTGGAATTTGAATGAACAATTTTTTAATAATAATTTTTTTCTTTTGGAAATAATAACTGATAGAAAAATTTTTTGATAACATCAGGATTAAGTAAAATTCTTCAAGATATCAATCTGTAAATATTTTGTTTGTAATTTTGTGTAAAAAAAGTATTCAACTACACCAAAGCAAAAATAAACGCTAATAATTTACAAGTTTTTTTTGTTTTATAATAACAAATATTTATGTGTTAATAATTTTATAGAACGATTCAGATGATAATAAACAGATATTGTTAAGAATATTGGTTATAAGCTCATGTTTAATAAGGAAATGCACATTTGTAAATTAGTTGTATATTGTTTTTAATTTTTCACCTTACATGTTTTATAACATTTCTCATAATTGATGCGTTTCTAAATAAAATATATTTTACATAACAGTTCGGTAGAGCCAATGCAATGAACAAACATTTTAATACTTGAAGTTTAAAAGCTGTAAATAAACAACATAAAAAGGCATACTAAAAATTATTAAAAATATGAAATGCAACATTACAAAACATCATGTAATGTTAATGCAATGTTATATAATGAGTGTTGTAATTACATATATTAAGTTTATTCAAGACAAGTTTATTCGCCTTGTCTTATTTCTAGGCAACTTTATTCCTTCTCTTATTTCAACTGTTTGAATAATAAATGTTAATCGGAGTTTTATTGTTTAATTGACCAATTTTTCATATCAATTGGTGATCAATATTAATTTAATTATAATAGAAAATTCAGATAAGGACCATAGATTTAACATGAAAACTGTGTTCAGTATATCTAAAATATCGTATACATCCTAGCAGCATAACGATTTTAAAAATAATAATATAAAAATCATTTCCATTATTTATTCACTGCCATTTATATTATACAACAAATGTCGTTGCATTTGCTTCGCACAGTCTCGTTGATCCAGTTGCCACAATTGTTTTCACCTAATTCTGAGCATCAAGTTGCTCTATGTTCTTCAAATTAAGATGGACATTGTTTTAATCTGAGGCAAGTCTAGAAGAGTTTAAATAAAGTCCCGGTACATCACCTAGAATTCCTGTTTTTCGAATTTTTCATAGAATGGATAATCCCTTCGCTCTGTGTTGTATTGATTGAGTTATTATTTAACCAATTTGGAGTTATAATTTAACTTTTTGAATTGTTCTGTTTATATGCAAGTGTAATTATCCCGGGCAAAGCCGGGTCCTCTGCTAGTTGAGAGATAAATGGCATTTCAATGGGTCTTAGAATCTAATTGTGCAACTTAACGTTTTAGCAGCGATCTATTTTTTTGAGAAAATGATTCTTCTTACACAGGGCTAGAAAATATTTTTTTAAAAATTCAAAAACTGATATTTTGCTTTCAAATTTTATATTTGTATTGAATGCAACTGTTTTTGATTACGAGGGCGTATTGAAAAGTAATGCCTCCATGGCTGTAACTTTTTTATTTGTTAACCGATTTTCAAAATTCTTTTTGTATCTTATACTCACATTTGTCCTCTATGTAATGCACTATTCACGTTTCGACATAGTCTCCATCCCTTTCCACGCATTGCGCCAACGCGTGACTGGTTGGGTGAACCCGTCGGAGAGTTGTTGTCGACACCAGGATTGAATGGCAGCGTTTACCTCGCCGTCAAAACCAACTCATGTCCCTTAAGGGGCTCTTTCTTCTTTGGGAAGCAGTGAGGGAGAAATCTTTTTTAAAGAATGCCCAAAAATTTTTTTTAACATCTCTATTTGTATTTTTTTAATGATTTTTATATAACTGAATTTTTTTATATAGTATCTCTCTCTCTCTCTTTTTTTTTTTTTTTTTTTTTTTTATTTTTTTTTTTTTTTTTTTTTTTTTAGAAGATATACGTAATTTGTTGTTACATGGGTCACATCTGCATGACAATAGCTAGAAAAATCACATAATAGGAGTTTAATCTCTTCCTTTTGTTAAAATAATGACATGGCCTTATCTAAAGTGGCCCATACCACATCCGTTTTGGCCTCGCCTGTGGTAAATCCGCCAGTGTATGGGGTCGACAGATGACAGGTCTGATCTGTCACAGGCCAGGTTTGGCCTGTCAGTCGAGTTGGATTTTCTGGTCTGTCACGCAGGCGCAGCCTATCAATCTGTGGAGGTGAAATGCCAGATTATCACAGGCGAAACCCAAAGCGCATACTACTGATCAATTGTCCTCATCTAGTATCATTTATCACTATAAAGTTGTTCACCAGTTCTACACGTGAAATTCCTTTGCATTCATATAAGAAAATATTAATTTAATTTTGAATTTTAATTTATTAGTTTAGTTTTAGATTAAGTTATAATTATGTTATGATCACGAAAAACTTAATTTGTTAATTAAAAAGTTTAAATTTTATTTTTGCTTCATTTGTAGATAAAGTTAAAATTCCTTCGAGTTGATTAAAAACTATTTGTTTAATTTAAATTTTTCTTTTTTAGTTCATTTATAGATAAAAATTATAATTCCTTCCTGTTGATTAGAAACTGTTTTATTGCAAGTTTTAATTTTTAATTCATTTATAGATAAACTTATAATTCCTTTGAGTTGATTAGAAAATATTTATTTTATTGGAATTACTCCTTTTTTTTTTGTATTTTACAATTAAAGTAATTTTTTAGGCTAGATTAGAATGTTTTGTTATATTTTTATTAAAATGTAAGCTTTTTCAATAAACTGTGTAGAAATTTTTCCAGAAAATGCTTGCATCCAGTTCCAAAAAAAGTTAGACCACCCTCAGGAAGCTGTCACTCAACATTTTATTTTGCAACATTACGATGGAGTTTTTACAAATAGCAAAAAAATAAATACATACAACGGAAGAGCACCCGCTTCTTTAGTATCTCACTAAAGATCAAGCATCTGTAGACAAGGAAACAGTAAATAAACAAGATTAAATACACGTCACACGTGCCATAAAATGTAGACCACCACGTCAAAGGTGACAAAATTCTTAGACCACTTACCATTAATACGTCGTAGCATCCCCTTTTGCCTTGACTACAGCTGCTAAACGCTTGGGCATTGTGGAAACAAGCTCCTGACACTCGTCAGGGGTGATGGCATTCCAGATTTCTTGTAGAGCAGCCTTTAGCCCATCAATGGTCCTAGGTCTTCTTTTGCATAGGCGTTTCTTCATTAAACCCCAGATGTTTTCAATGGGTGATAGATCAGGACTCTAAGATGGCCATGGAAGAATGTCAATTTGCTCATTTTCCAGCAATTGCTTTGTGGTTTGCTCGTGTGACAAGTCGCCCCATCTTGCTGAAAAATGATGTCACGTCTGGACGCAGTTTTTCTATTGAGGGAAGAAGACTGTTTTCGAGAACGTTGATGTAATGAGTGGAATCCATTGTTCCGTCGATAAACGCCAGCCTTCCTACTCCCTTCGCATTCATACATCCCCATACCAGGACGCTCTGAGGGAATTTCAAGGAGCGATTCATCAGCATCGGAATTGCAGCATCTTGCTTTTCTCGAATGACATAACGACTGTTCTCGCTCATTGAAAGTTCGAAACGCGATTCATCTAACCAAATAATCATGTCCCACATATGCAGAGGCCTTAGACTGGTCCGCGCTTTTATTTTTTTGTACGAGGTGTCGATTGACTCTCCCATCGGACGTTCGACATGTTCGTCGATTGGTCCTTTGGGAGAGAGTCAACAGCCCCTCTTTTTCTTATAAATAGCTTGCTTTGTTAATTTCCCTATTTTGCGTTGAATAATGATCTCAAAGAGATCGAAATACGTATTCGCCCATTAAAACGTTTGTGGACAAGAGGTTCATCTTTTTTGCAATAGAATAATATGCAAATTACGATACCCACCACTCTGCAATCTATTTGTGTGTAGACATACAGTCCCCTTAGGATGACGAATGTAAGTGGTCTAAGAATTTTGTCACCTTTGACGTGGTGGTCTACGTTTTATGGAACGTGTGACGTGTATTTAATCTTGTTTATTTACTGTTTCCTTGTCTACAGATGCTTGATCTTTAGTGAGACACTAAAGAAGCGGGTGCTTTTCATTGTATGTATTTATTTTTTTGCTATTTGTAAAAAACTATCGTAATGTTGCAAAATAAAATGTTGAGTGACAGCTTTCTGAGGGTGGTCTAACTTTTTTGGAACCTACTGTAATTTATTTATTTTATAAATTTAAAAATCATAGTAGATGGTAATCGAATGTCGATAAACATTTTATAGATAGGGCCTCGTATTGCCATTGTTTTGAATTAATGAATAGATACAGACCATGACGTAATACCTTGAATAATTTCATTTAGGTATATATAATTAAACATTCAAATTTAACGCGTGAAACAAATTTTTTATAATTACTTCACCATAAGATTTAAATATACATTTATTTGGAGAATTGCGACAGTTCAAAATCAAATAAAAGTTCAAGATGAATTTATTTAAACAATAGAGGCCCATGATATTATAAAGTCTCTCCATTGTATAGGGCGTTTATCCGAAAATATGGCATGCATTTCAATATTAATTTCGTATGGTAAAATTTAATTTTATTTTATATTTTATTTGATTTTAACAGTACTTTCAATATTGATTTTGATATTGTTGTCAGTTCAAAGTAAATAATTTGCAAATTATTGAGCCAGCTCATTGTTCACACACACACACACACACACACACACACACACACACACACACAAACAAACACACACACACACACACACACACACACACACACACACACACACAC